>VUQS01023038.1:26950-37528 GCA_015108495.1 Heterochromis multidens | reverse complement strand
GTGAGGAAAGCTGGCTCTGTAATTGGAGCCAGACTGGACACGCTGGGGGAGGTGGTGGAAAGATGCACACTAAAGATGTTAGAAGCCATCCTGAACAACTCTGATCACCCACTTTACAACATCTTTATGGAACAAAAAACCATCAGTACTGGAAGACTCCTCTCTCTCCGTTGTAAAACGGAGAGATACAGAAAATCATTTGTACCCACAGCCATCAGGCTTTACAATTCTCACATAAATAGCAGATGAGCTGTCAGACAAATGAATTTCCCTCTGGGATCAATAAAGTTATTCGTATTCGTATTCGTATTCGTATGGGAGTCCTTACAAGCATTCATATGTAACTGGTTAATGCCACAACCTGGTGTATCAAAGGACCCCTTGAGCATGTCTGTGAAATCACAGAGGCTTTGACAAAATAGTCATATTTGAAACCCTATTCCACAACATTTCACTATTCACTTATTTTAGCTTGATCCTAAATAGACTAAACCATTTTTAACCTCAAGACAGAGATAACTTGGTTTTCATTTTATGCCAAAATAAGGTTACCTGGTTTGCACAAACCACCGTAGTTCTGTCTCAAATGGGATTAAGAGAGTTCAGCTCCTGGGCAACTCAGATGGCCTCCTTTCTAATAAACAGGCTTTGTTAATCTGTTGGGTCAAACCATGTTAGGCTGAGAACAGACTTGGCTACTTTGGTTGCCAGTCAAAGGCCAGACAGGGTTAACTCAATTTCCAAGTGTGTATATCTGTTTTGTGTGCTGTATACGTGTATGTATGTGTGTGTGTGTGTACTTGACTTGGGTGAGGTTAAAGTGTGTTTTGGGAAGTGGAAGAAAATTACTGCAGCTTCATAGAGAACATAATTCAGATCATTTTTGTGCATATGTGAGGCAAATAATTTCTTTTGGTAACTTGTTGTCATTTAATTTAGATTGCTTGTTTCAAACTGTCATATGAAATAGGCATAACGTGGTGGAAAATGCGGGTATGGTTGTGTCTGTAAATGTAGTAAAAAAAATAGGCATTATATGCTCTAATGCCTCTACTTTGATTTTATAGTTACCCTTCTGTCCAACTGAATCTGATTCAATTCAGTACTGACATACAGCACATACAGACATCGGCTTTTATCTGATAGCTGTGTGTATGTAGTGTGTGTAGTAGTGTGTGTCTGTGGTTGTGTTTGATGGCCATGTGGCAATGTTAGCAATGTTGCTTTCTTTCTTTCATGCAGAACTAAAGGTTGTAAGGCAGGTCTCTTATTGATTCATATTGCAGATAATTAAAGTCACAATAGGCCCTTCAGGAAAGCACTTCCACACACACACACACACACACACACACACACACACACACACACACACACACACGCGCGCGCACACACACACAGGAAAAGAGAAAAGATTTAAAGCAACAACAATACACAATAACTGTTAGACTCTTCACCTGCTTTTTCACTCAATCACTCTGCTGATAATTCGCTCACTTATCTGCTGTTCACTAGTTTGTTTGATCATCTACTCAGTACCTTCTTTTCTCAGTCACTAAATTTATCACTCATTCCTTATTGCCCATTTCATCATTCCCTATTGTTTTGCTCACTTAAGCATTTTCTTGCTCACTCATGCCCTCACCCTTTCACTGATTCGTTCACTCGCTCTCACATTTGTTATGTCCTTGCTCATTTGCTAATATGATGCTTACTTACTCTGTTGCCCGCTCACTCATCGGCTCACTTGCCCAGCCGCACACTCAGTTAAGCCCTGCGGCCATTACCCCAACTGAGGTGCATGTGAGAACGCAAATGTCTGAAAAGTTGGATTGGACCGTCAACAGTACTTAACGTGACGTTTGATTGTGCCTATGTGAGAATATCAAAGGCAATAGTCCAGCGATTTCACAGCAATCAAGTAGGCATCATGTGTCCTCTACCCAGGCAGCACCATGACCTTTACCAAACAGAACACTTTCCAGTAGTGAGAACATGTGCTGTTTGCTACATGTGAGAAAGAGAAGGTTTGGACAATGTCTCAACCCGATTCTCCCAATATTGTCCAGAGTTCATTTGTGAAAACAGCTTCACACACTCTTGTGCTTACTCCCTCGTTCAATTATTTATAGTTACTCACTTAACATGCTCATACACTTATTTACTTTCACTCAATTATTGCTTGTGTGTAAGTACCTCATTCAGTACCCGGTCAGAACCTCATTTCTTCACTTCATGTGTTGCTCACTACCTCAATCAGTCTCCTGCTCCCTCACTTGCTCACAGTGGTTTGAGTATTCAATAACTGGCTTAAGCACCTGGCAAGGTAGTGCATCTGTGCTATGCAGAGGTTTACAGATCCATGTTTAAGTTAAGTGTCTATTATCATCTGGGGCCACTGTCAAAAAAATATAGAACAACCAGTCTGTGGGCTACGGTTGTTTGTATTTCTGTTGTTGTCAGTCCTTCAGCTTAGCTCCTGCCCCACAGGAGACAGAAGTTGTTATATGCGAATGGAAAACTCACCACAGCAGTACTTGTTCTCATGTTGTTAGCTCAGCTATCTTTTTCTTTCCAGTTTAAGCCAACTTTCAACCAATCAGTGTTGTAGCTATGCACATTATCATCGCCGTCAGGCTATACGCTGTTGGCTTTTTGGTGGACTGCACCCAGGCGCATTTCTGTAGCCCCTGTGTTGGTATTAGTTCTACGTGGACTAATTCATGGCCAAAGAGCAAATTTGTACGTGGCCAAAAGAGCAAACTGACACCAATGCAGGGACCATAAATCCCGCATTTCTCACTTGTTAACTGATTTAATCGCTCATTTATTTACCCCTTTACCCACTTACTCACTCTTTTACTCATTTGTTTGGTCATACGCTTACTCACTCAGAATACAAAACATAAAAAAATACCCATGAAATGACATGAAATTCTTTGCACAACCAGTACCTGTTATCATTTGCATGTTACCAGATTATATATTTAACAACTGCACTCCATCTCTTTTAGGGCTTTATGCTTGTTTACTATTCACTTACATTCTGCTCCCATGCAAACGCTGGAGATCCTACCTCCCGCCTAAAAACCTTTCCAGATCAACAAAAGCTTGTGACCTTTGGTCTACCAATATTTTGGTATTCTTCTTCTTCATAAATAAATTTGATTTAGCATAGGTTCACTGCTTCTTTCACTGGCGGACTCCTGATCCCCAAGCTTTTTCATTCATAGAGCTACTGTATATAAACATCTCTTTTGTCTCCAGATAAAACACTGATGTGACTCAGGTAAACGTTTCACTTTGAAACTTTGGCTTTTTTCTTCAAATCAAGTTTTGGTTGTATGAAGAGAATTATTTCACCTCTGCCACTATCAAACACTTTGTCTCACACTGACACCTATAAAGTGGAACACACACAGACTTCAAATCCATCGGTTCCAGCTGTGTGTTACTCTAACAAATCTCTGCCTCCTTTCTCTTATTATCCAAGCGTATTCAAGTGGTAGTAATGGCATTTAGATAGCCAGTGAGTTTGTTTGCCTTGGGGTGTGTGTGTATGTGTGTGTGGGTGTGTGTGTGTGTGTGTGTGTGTGTGTGTGTGTGAAAGGAGAACATGGGAGTAAATGGCATATAATAGCATATGTTTTAAATGACTTAATGGGAATATTTAAAGCTCCTGGCATGTTAGCTGACAGTGGATTTAATTCAAGCTAACTAAGAGATGGGCATGCATGAATAAAGTGCACGTGCACATATTTATTTAGTGGAAGTCTACACGTGCACATACATACCCATATATATTAAGTCATACCTGTTTTTCCTGTTTTTGGAAACTTAAAGTGAGCCGGAAACACACAAAATACAGCAAACTGGAAAGATAAAGGCAAGATAAAAACCATATTAGATAAATGTGTGTACAGTTTACACAGTATATTTTTTATTGCTCTTCCTGGGTTATTATGACTCATTTACATTTTGCAGCTAGATCAAAACTAGATTTAGTTTTTGTAGCTACCTCTGTTTACTGTTGAGATTTGAATCTGCCTACCATATCGCCCAGTGACATGGTGTAGAAGTATTGAGCAATGGAAAAAAATCAAGTTCATCTTCCTATAGTAGTTGATTACTTTCCACTTTTGAGTTAGTAAATGTTTTGCTCTGCACACACCCGCTTGCATATGGACACACAGCAACATGACCTGGGTTTGCTCCTACACACACTTGAACACACAGTCATACTCAGGATCAGTTGATGTTATCTAAGTGAGCAGTAAACAGAGTCTTTAGAGACTGACGCCTCTGGGTGCCTCCCTTTGGTTTGTGGCTTCGTGGGTCCTGTCGAACTGCGTTAGCGTTTGCTGACATGAAAGGCTCTAATGGCTGCTATTGGTGCCTCTGGGGAATTAAAATTTCAACATAAGAAAGACAGAGAATTCTGCCTAAATAAGTGTTATCATTACAAGATATGCTCTTTTGTGTGTAAGTGGGTATTTTCAGGGCTCCAACTTCTTTTTGCTGCTCTTATGGGGGTTTGCTTTGCTGTATCCGCATTTTTGCGAGTGTTGTGGATGAAAGCTAGGTTGCTTGTATTATGACTGTATGTGCGCGCGCGCGTGTGTGTGTGTGTTTGTATCTATTATGGTGATATAGAGTTGATTTGATCTATGTAATCTAACCAAAAGGCTAAATGAGCTCAAGCAGAAAAATCTGTTCTGCATGCATGTTTCCTCAATAACCTATTTCCTTATAAAAACTGAATATTCATTAATGTAGTTAAGTGACATCGTATCATTTTACAGCATGCTTAGATGGTAAGCATTACAGCCGGGTAATTATTATGGTGCACTTGATAATACGTTTTAAACGAATCAGGCCATAACCACACTTTGATAAATTGTGGCCTAAAAATACAATCACATTAGAAATAGACTGAAACCTTCAGGGAGGAAGCAATGTTATAGTTCAGATTAACACACACACCAAAAAAAAAAAAACCAAAACAAACAAAAAAAACCCCAAACAAATTGAAAACATTACTTGGAATCCATCTCTCAGTAGGTTATACATTTCTGGGTTTCCACAATTTGCTTATACCTTTTGAAATGGGTTCATATACTTGTCTTTATAACCCTCATATGTGTAAACCTTTAACATTGTGGTAAAGTAATTACCATTCTGCTTATTAAGCTTTGGTGAGACTGTTTTGTTGACAGCCAAACAAATTACATCTCAACTGCAGCAACAATAATAAATCCTTGTAATTTCTCTGTCAGCTATTAATTTGTTGACAATAACTGCCACTGATTAGTTGTAAAAGAAAAAATAGAATTAAAACTGTCACTTGGATTGTTAAACGCAGACTTAGAACGACTCAACTGAAACACAAGTTTGCATATAAGAGGCAAATATATAGTTTGAAGACATTGTGTGGCCGTCGAGTGATCTTGGACAACAATAGCCTGAATCAGCTCAGATGTGAAAGTATACAGGCCAAGGACCTGGGTGAGAAATTTTCAATAAAACAGATTTTGCTATGTTGGGAGCACTATAGTAAAAAGCCTGCTAAATCACAGTGGTTGGTTGGTAGGGTTGAGCCATTTATTCCATAGTTGCCACACTGTGGCATTGCCAATGACCAATAGCATTGCTGCCTGAGAAGGTTATCTAACTTCCATAATGCACAATGTGCATTAAAAAAGTGCACTGATGAAACGGGTGAGAAACACACATAGTGGGGCTTTATTTCTCACTTCCAGCATGGAGAAACCTTTACTTGTTGACATACAACGCTGACAGATTTAGCCACCAATAATTAGTTAACACAAGTAGACAGATATCAGCAGAACAGCTGAAATCATAAATCATAACATTTGCTGGCTCCTTACTTACTTATCATCCAGTTTGTTTGTTTTTTCTGTGTGAAATTTTTCACCTCTCTGTGTTCCCTGTGCTCTTCACCTGCCATTCCTGCACACAGCTGAGTTTTGACCACCAAAAAAAAAAAAAAACAAAGTTAAGGAGACAGTATAAACAAGTGTCTTTGCAAATGCACAAAGAGAATGCAGTCCAACAGTCAGAAATACCCTTCTGTTTTCTCTCATTTGATGATGATGGGTCAGTGTAACCACTCCATACACACATTAATTTAAAAGTGAAGCAGAGGTCCAGGCATGACCCTGTGTGTGCGAGCCCTTGCGTGCCCATCTCATAATAATTATATTAATTTAATGCATCAATGGGGAAATGACATTAAAAAACATCGCCTTCACTGCCGAGCTATCGCTCTTCATTTTGACTGTCGTCGACCCCTGACGTCATCGGCCATCTGCAAAACTCTAGTTACCCGGAGAACTTTTTTCTACCCCACAACTTTTCTGAAGGAAATGTTTGTTTGTTTTTTATTTTTATGAACAAAATGTCAGTGAAGTAAACACCACAGCATAGAAAAGAGGAGCTATGGTGATTCACTAAATAAAACGCATGAGATAAGATACTGAGCAGAGTCTGGGTGCAATAAACGATACTGTAATGGTACTGTAATACTGTAAAAATGTCTTTGATAAAACAATGGCCTCATATCCGCCCCCCATTTAAAAAGCAGGATGTATCAAGACAACAGTGTTTCTTGAAAAACCCACAGAAGGAGACTTGTGCTGCTGCAGACACAGAGAGCTGCAGACTATTGGGCACATGCAAACTAAGCTGCCTGCCCTGGGCTAAGTTTTTGTCAGCATGAGCCACCTTGTATGTGTAGGATATACTACTGTGACAGTCTTGGTGGAACATCTCAAATACTGAATGCTTTTCCCTTTTGCTGAATGCATTTTATTGCCATTCAGAAAAGTGGTTTATTCACATGAAATGATGGAAACTAAGTTGTTTTGCATTATGTTTTATAGAAGTTGACAGCTTTGGGGAAACATGTTTGCTGACAACAGAAGATTACACAGTGCCAAAGAGCAGCGCAAACCAGTGCTGCCAAATGTAAACAATAAACGTGCCCATTTTTAAGTGAACTTTGGTTAATAAACATATAACAGGTATCACATGGGGTGACTGTTCTCTGTATCTGTGTATGTATACACATGCTCCAGTATGAAAAATATATATATCACACAGTAATGTTGATTTTCAGACACGAAAGGATTCCGCTTGTTTTGGTGCCACACTAATTCACACATTACCATATGCACAGACCCAACAATAATGGCTGACGCATATAAGCAATGACACATACATGAGCACATACACGTACCATCCCACCACAGCACTTTCTCACCATCACATCCACTTTCACACAAGAACACAGACAGGCCTATGCTTCAGATCACACTGGAGTAGCAGTGTTATGTTTTCATTATGGAAATGTATTTTATGACTGAGAACATGTGTGTAATTATGTTTGTGTGCAGAGAGGGGAGGAGTTGTACTGAATTTCAAAACTAGATCAGGGGCATTGACACACACATACTGAATTTTTGGCTACTGCTGTGAGCCAGTTCTCTCTCTTTTATGCCCTGATTGTGGTTCTTAAAATTGCAGTTCTGATATTGAATATTGATAGATACCCCACAGCCCCCCTTTGCCTGTTTATCCCTCTGTTCTAATGAGTTCACTTTGATTTCTTTTCATTTCTAATGAGATCACTGAACAACGAGGGGGCGATAAAGGCTAATTATCTCTGTATTGATTAATTTATAACAGTTATTTTCATATCTGTAAGAAAAATAGTGTTTTCCTCATTTTCACCCTTTGCTGGAGGTTATTTTTTTCAAACAGAATGCAGATGGATGGATTTTTTTTCTTCTCTGTTTTTCAAATTTATTTCCCAGTTGATGTAAGCCTTGCTTGAAGAGGCATAATCAAAACTATACCATACATTTTTGGAACTATACAGAGGGTATGTATCAAAGATATCAATGTATTTCCTACCATTTTATAGATATAAACATATAAGAAATGATCATATTCTAGTATTGAACAAGCATAATTTTGGTTATCTCTCTATAATTCATACAATTTTACATATCCACATTACTTGGATGTGGAAATAATTACTCTCATCTGGCTCATAGCTGGTAACTAACCTTTACTCTCCACACCAACTCTGCAGTGATGAGAGTTACAGTCGTAAGGCTACATGACTCAGCCATTATTCCACAGGCTGCATATAAAAGACGGATATTGCTTCCAGGTCTGAAAAATGAAGCCAATGCAAAGCACCATAAACCTGAATTATTTGTAATATCTAGCAGGTGGTGATTCCTTTGGTTGCAAAAAAAAAAAAAAAAGTAAGAATGAATAGACATCTATACAAAAACAGCCTAGCTCACTTGATCTGTAGCCTCAGTAAACACTTTGCTGATGAGTTCATGATCTCAATCACTAGGTTTAAGCTCATGTTGTAATATAAAGCAGTGTATGCTTTAGGTTAGGTGTACCTATAGTATGAACGTGCAGTTTCTTAGTCAGATGGGCCCCTTACTTGTCATGTCCAGTTTCAAAACACCAAGATGGTGAAGATCAAAATGCTCACTTCAAAGCGTCAAGATAGGACTTCACAAGCCAATGGGTGATGTACAGTTCAAGCTCTCGTCAGTTATACTCAATTTATTTTCATTTGTTTATACTGTATATGATTCAGAAAGGACATAGAGAACCTCAACACTACTGAATGATTTTGCAGTTCAATGCAGCCAATATTCTTAAAGCATCAGTAAGCCATCTTTCTTCGGCCCTGTTGGAATCTAAAAACATGTTACAGTTGACGTCAGAAATGCGAGAAGTTCTGTGTCTGGTTTGATGAAGTTTAAACTGACATTTGTGCTCTCAGTAGATGACTGGGACAAAGAGGCAGACAAAAAAGTAAGCATTAAGTGATTTCATGAATAAAGCAATGACGTTCTCCAATTTCAAATACTTCAAAACAAATTAAAATGGTTGTGCGTCAAAGCATATGTCTAATTAAGGGAGTCTGTTGCAGATGTGTGTGTGTGCAGTGCTTGAGGCTAAAAGAGAAGGCTAATGCAGTGGAAAATGTGTCTTAGCTGGGCCATGAAATAATGATGAGACAGTGTGACTTAATCATGTTGACACGCAGAGCTTTCTCTTCATGTGCCCCTCACTCTCTCCCTCTCTTGCAAAGGCATACTGTCTCACACAGTCTGTCTGCCCCCCCCCATTCTCTTCACTTCTCTGATAAACTGTGACAGTGTCTGTCTGCGCTGGCACTTTCAGTTCATGCTGTTAACTTAATTAGTATTATATTGTTAACAATATTAAGGCAGCTTATAAAGACAAAAGTGTTTAGAAGCGTAGATTATTAAGAATTTCAGCAGATCAAACCCTACTGTTCTGTTTATGGTCAGCATTAGCTATTAGATTTTTTAAAATTACTTTCCATTCTGTAACTATACCTGTACAAGTTCCCACAGTAGGGGATTCAAATTGCATTCTCAGGCACAAAGCATTCACAAATGATTCAGAAAATGATGTTTTGATGTCTCTTAAAGTTCTTCTTTGTTACAATAATGCAAAATAATGATTAATCTCAGCCTTTTTTTAGTAAACGGATACTCCACTTGATCTTACTTTTTTGCATTTGTGACAGTAATTGCTTAAGGCTTGTTGCTTCCTATGGTTGAAAGACTTTTAATTTTGGGCAAATTGACTTGCTACAACTGTCAGCTGTTGCCAACTCAAGGCTAAAACTGTAAGGATTATAACAATTAAGGTTGTTTTGTGTATTTTCTCTCATTTTTTCTTACATCTTCCTCTTTGACAATCATTTGGAATACTGAAGTTCAACTCCTGCTTCAGTGAATTGTCCTTGTATAATATGATAACTTCCAAATTCATTATTTAATGAGTATAAGGGTCATATGTAAAGGTATGCATCTTGTTCTCTCTCTGTGTAGGTGGCTGTACATTTGAGGAGTCATATAGCAGCTGTGGATACAGCGTTTCTCTGGGAACCAATGGATTTACCTGGGAACAAGTCAACTCCTGGGAAAAACCCACCATGGACCCTGCCCTACCTACAGGTAGGATTCTACATATGTCACTCTGTGTTCCATTTCAGGTTTTTGTATGGTGTCTAGGTCAAGCTAGCAGTCATTATATTGAGACCTATTGTAATTATTAAACCAGTTATGGTTTTGATTTTGGCATCATAACCAATTAGATGAAGTTTAATAAAATCTGTTCCAGTCTTGTCAGTTGTAGTTTATATTAGGTAGATAAAATCAAGCAATGTGTGATATTAAACAATTCTAATAACTATATATATATATAAATAAAATAAAAATAATGTTTAATATATATAAATTATTGGAAATTTTTATGATAGGAATCAGAGCATCATGTAGCAGGAAAAATATAATAATTTTTTTTTATTATCAAAGTTCTGCATACATTAAAAATGGGAAATGGCTCTTATTTATTTGTGTCTCTTTATATTTTGGTATAAAAAAATAAACAATTGTGTGTTCCTTGTGACATTTCAGAATTATCTATTAAAATAGCACAAATGTCGGAATAGTTATTATGCGTGGGGGGGGGGGGGGGGGTGTTTAATTT
>VUQS01023038.1:0-14045 GCA_015108495.1 Heterochromis multidens | reverse complement strand
CACCCATCTTGGGGAGTTTGCCCCCTCACATATACTAATGTGCCACAAACAGGACTTTAATATCACCAACCATTCCCATGTTATTACGGTGTATCCATATAAATGGCCCACCCTGTATATATATAACAAAAAACATGTACACCGGTATAAAGGTTAACCTTTAAAAAAGTACAATTTTAAACTAATAACAATAATGCAATCTTTTTACAATTATAGATATCAGTGGGATATTGAAAGATATTTTACAGTGAAGGAATTCGAAAATTGCAATAAATAAATTACATTTGAAGACTGGTGAGATGAGCATTTATATGCAACTTATTTCTTGATTCATGGCAAATGAACTTAGACGCAGACTCAAACACAAAGCTACAGTTCACCAAAACAGTTGCCACAATTTCTTAGGCTAGTGATAAACTTTGGATCAGTCTCTAGCAATGATATTTATCAATCTCTCAAAATGGAAGACTAAGGAAAAGTGGGCAGGCAGGTGAGTGAGGTCAATGGCTCTCTAGAGCCTAAGGTGCTGAAGGCGAAGACGACCAACAGTTCAAAATCTGAACTGGGAGAAGAAAACGCAATGAGCACTTGGAAATAATCAAGAGAAAGCCTGACTGGTTACCACTGAGATAGCTGTAATAGTAGCTGTAGATGAGAGTAAACGGGTGAGCCTGCAATCCCGTGTCAGATGCAGCAACACGCCTGAGGAAATCCCCTGGGGTGAGGGAATGCCAGCAATGAGAGAGAGAGCAAGAGGGAGAAAGTGAAAGAGAGCGAAGCCAGGACAGGACCCCTAGGTACCATGACAATTTCTATGTGTTATTTTAGTCCTCATTTTCTGTCTTGAGAAAACTTTATAGTTCTTGGCTCTTTCTTTCCAGTGGTTCACTGTTGGCCTTGTTGGCTCTTTCTTTGACCCTTTCCCAAACTTATACTTCCCACTAACCTTTCACTATAGAGAGTCAGTGCTCATGCAATCACACTACAGCAAAGGGCAAGTAAACAGTGACCCAGCCTTACAGCAAAATGAAAGTATCAAAATGTCCATAGAAACTTCTCAAACTACCTCTGCAGTTCAATCCACTTCTCAACTGTCCTTCTCTAGCCTTGGTACACACACACACACACACACACACACACACACACACACGCACACACGCACACACACACACACGCACATTGGATAGTCTAAGACTGTATTCAGCTACAGTGACTGAACCTCTGTCTTACTTTTCCTTTAGGAAAATCTGATTGTTTGTGATTGCCTCTTTATACCCTTGTTCCTCCTGGAAGAAAACACAACTGGCTCTTTCTCTTTAATTTACACTTTACAAGCAATATGTTTGCCCTTTCTTTGGTTCTAGTATGAGATGCCTGGGGAAAAAATTTATTTTTGTTTGCAGTCTAGTCATGTTGAGATGTAAAAGGACCTTGTCCATCATCTGTTCAAGTGAAGTGACAGCCACCACTTCAACAGGTTAAGCTCAGCAAGTCATAATCATGCATGGCCTTTTGCTGTTATCACTCTTTTTAATACATACCTAAACACATTCATTCTGCAACACAATATGCATTCTCTGTATGGTTTTTCCAAAGAGAACCAAGTAAACAACAGATTCAGTAACAAACACACTCACACACACATGCACTATTTATCAGGGGGAGCAATAAATGCCCATTTTTAAGACCAAGCCACCATATAAAAGCCTTGGATCACAGAAGTAATGAGTCCCTGTAGGCCAGTGATAACTCTGTGTTTATATGTGAGTGTGTGGGGGTGACTGTGTGTGAAAAGAATAGCGAGAGAGAGTGGGGCAGACTGAATGGGACAAACACTAAGAGAAAGGCAATAATGTCTAAAAATGACAGACAAGGAAGGAAAAGGAGGTGATAACTAGAAGGAGAGACAGAGAGAGAGAGAGAGAGAGAGAGAGAGAGAGAGAACACAAAGCACAAAGACATCATTGACAGCCTCTGTTTCATTTTCCATCTCTGCTAGCTCCATCTAATCTGAGCCCCTGATGTGTTTCTTCATTTGCAGTTAGTGGTTAAATTATATACCCTACACCCAGCTGTGGGCTCTATATTACTGTGCATGTGAGTCAAATGTGCCTTTGAGCACACTGATAGTGTGTGTTTGTATGTGCCTACCTGTATGTGTGTGCATGTGTGTCTTTACAAGGCAGCACTCATGTGGGGTTATAAAAATATCCATAATATTCGCTGAGTGATTTTCTCCTTTAGGCCAATGAAGAGGAAATAAGTTCTTATAGGAAAATAGGTGTACATGTCCCATGCAGTGTACACAGAAAGAAAATTATTATCTCTCTTTGAACCTCATTTCTATATTCAGTAGTCGCAGAGTCTGAAAAAAACCTGAACCAACTCCAGCCAACTGGAACTTCAACCCCAATACACCTCCTGATGGTAGAACAACTTCATCTGGAGCAGCTTTTGCCAGACGGCACTATTCCCGCTTTGTTTTTGAAGCGTTTTAAAGGAAAATATGCCCACATTAAGACCTGATTCAAAGTACTTTTTTGTTCGGTCCATCGTTTTTTTGGATATCCATTAATATTTTCCTTTGCTTTAACAAATTCTTTGCATTGTCGATCAATGTTTTAAAAGTCAGTGTCTGCCAGATGTTGCTACTATGAGAATAGGGTCTTTTTTGCCACATCATAGCTGCTCAGAGGTGTTTACTGTTTAAAAAGCAAATTAAAACAGACTTTTGACATAATAATTAATAAATCATCACAAGTGTTTTCTAGAGTTATTCAGCTCAAAGTGAATTTGTGCCTCCTGCACTCTGTATTCAGTAGAAAGAGGCTACTGTGTGTACTGCTGTACACACAGGCCATGTCGTACATTGGATTTTTTTGAGGTTACATTTATTTGCTGTTCATGCAGATGAGTGTTTGCCGTTTTTTTTTTTTACACTGTTATGGCCCCTAAATTTCTGGCTCAAAGGAACCCAACATATGAGATGCCACAACATTGCTGCCATTCAACAAGCTTTTAATAATGGAAATATAGTTACTCACAAAGGTCAGACAGAAACAAAAAGAGATGGGAGCCCCAGCTAAAACAAACAAAGGAGGAAGAAGCCCACGAACCAGCCGCGTAATGGGCTGTCAGATTCAGGCTTCTCCCCTAACCTAATCCTGGAAAACTAAAGCAATAGAAACCAAAACCAAAAACAGTACAGCCGGTAACTCCCACTCAGCCCATACTTAATCAACAAAGTTATAGGGGCCATAAAGGGATGAAGCTGGGGCGGATGGAGATCAGGTAGGAGGAGACAAGGTTCAAGACACCAGTTGCTGACCCCATGCTCCGCCTTATCTGGATTTATATTTGTACAGCAAGCCTTCAGCAACCAATCGGCACTTAGAACACATCAGAGGAGAGCAAGAGCAAGTTAATAAAGATGACAACAAAAGCACAAGACTATGACTGGACCAGCATCCTAAGGTTGCACGTAATACACCGCCTTCTTCTCCACTTCACCTGTCTTTCCAATGTGTCATTTTCTTCAGTTGCTTTGGTGAATCAAAGATGAAACCAAGCTACATTTGTGATTGTTGTAGAAAAGAGCCAAATGATTGCGGGAGTTTTTACTTGAAGACGAGTATGAATTTGTTTTTGAAAAGCTGCTGTGGTAGATAAACAAGTGTGGTTATTTTTCTTCTCATCAGTTTCAAAGAAATTGGATCTGGCCTACACAACACGGTGCTATGTACTAACGCTACATTTCAATAATGAAATATGCAGTTCTGTTTATTCAGGTATTCCAGGCTGTATTTTGCAGACTGTGTTCATTTTATGAACTTTGATAATGCATTTCATTAACACGGTCTTCAACCATACAATAGATCAAAAAATACTTGTCAAGTTCAAGAACAAACAGCTGAATTGTAGAATGCATTGATTATGAGAGGCAACTGGGGCATGAAATTCTTGTCAATACTTCAAACCGCAACCAGACCAATCAATTACAAGTGTCTTCTCTGCAAGCAGATACTTTGAGGTTTAACTTTGCAAAAGTCAATTTCTCATGAATTTAATGTATACTAAAGACATCAGAAATAATCCTACATACGTGACAAAGGGGTAATGAATACATCATAAAATCTGCATACAGTAAAAGGGTAATAGTAGACACAAACACATACTGACTAATGGGCATATGGACATGGACGTGAGTATAAGCAAATATTTAAGCAGGCAAGTGTGAAAGTGACATTTGTTCACATGGAATTGCCTGCATGGAGTTTCACACATACATGTAAATGCAATTATTTTTTGATTGACATATGTGGGGCAATGACAGTAAACCTGGCAGGAAGAAACATGGTGACACATTAATTCTATCATGACCTGGGAGTTGACCATGATTGAGAACATGAAATTGTCATGATGGGTTTTAAATGTAGGCATCTGCAGTACCTACAGGAATGGACCAGACTGAGCTATTATTATTTTTTAACCATCTCCAGGTCTGTAGCAACAACCTTAAATTTTAAAATGATGTTATTTTTTGTGTGGAAGCAAGAACTGTGACAGTACTTTGAATAAGAAATAAACCCTTTCACTTTCATTCTGCACTTATATTTTGGCCAGGACTGCTTATTTTTTATTAAAAGTATGATCAACCAGCACTGTTTTCCTTCTTCACTGTCCTTTAAAAATAGTAAAAAGCATCACTTATTTCCATGTACACACTGGATATGCTTTTAGCTGTTTATTTAGAAGGTTTACAGTTTAGATTATACAGTGTCTTGCTCCTGTTCTAATGTGTTTGATGTATTTAATATGAATAACTTTGGTCAAAACTACCAAACTGACAAGTTTAATGTGATAACATGTGACTGAACTGCAAACACAAGCCATCTATATTTTAACAATGGTTCTTGAGACTTAATGATGCTTAAACATATCATTGAAACTGTCTTGCAATTGACTAGGGCAGAAGTGAATAAAAGTCCTTATTTTTACTTTGAAAGTCTGACCTTCTGTCTGTTGACTACTGACTGGCTGACACACCTGCAGCAAAGTTACTTCAAAGCCCTTTTCTGCTTCCTGTGCAGAGAATCTCCCTCTTTTTTTTGTGCCTGTGTCTCCCCGCCCATCTGTCTGAAACAGAATTTTCAATCATATATCTTAGGTATGCTGCTCACATTCGTACATATAAATCAACGTGCACTGCGACTCAAAGAAAAACACACACAGAGCTATAGAGTTACACTAAATAAATACAAATATGAAATCACTTATGTATACGCCACATATAGACAGTGCAAATGTATATGCTTTGGATAAGTACATATGAAGATAATAATGGTAATATATGAATGTAACAGACAATGCAGCACTTTGGGAAACTCACGTAACACACTTCTTACGCAGAAAAAAATATTATTTATAAAAACTATATGAGCAGAAGTAAACATTCAACTGAGACATAAACAGTCTATGTAATTATCATAATGGAGTCTTGTAGGGATAGAAATAGTAGTCGTGACATTTCTGAAGGTCATGGTGGACAGACATTATCCAGACAGCATTTCTTTGAATGGTTTTGCAGTGAAATTGTCTCATTCTTCACGGTGAGTACCCGGAATTGAAATCACTGTTTATTCTTCAGATGCACTTACTTTTCTACAGTCTGTGTCATTTCAAAGCATTTCCTACTCAGACAGTTTTAACATTTGTGTTCTTTGGCTTTTGCAATTTTTCACATTTGCATCATAGTACATGGATGAAAATTCCACCATGTCTTCTGCTCTTCTTTTGTGATGTCTACTCTCTTACCTGCTCCCACCCCACCCACACCATCACCCTCTCTGTGTGACTTCTCAGATGAGGCTTGAGAAGGCAAATAACCAATATGGGAAAAGTGTGGAAATGCAGAGGTCATTAAAAAGCCAATTACCCACAGGTTCAGTGCTACAGAGAGGAGAGTGGGGAATAGCGGAGAGCAATCGTAAACCCAGTGATATATGGAAACCAAATAGCTCTGTGTGTGTATGTGTATTGAGGGTTTTTCATTTGTGCACATGTAAGCTTGTTATAAAAGTCTGTTAATATGCAGGGGCACTTTATGTGTCTTTACATTTCACTGTTTCTTCTTATTGATCAGTATTTAAGTACACATGCCCCAAAAAGTGTGTGTGTGTGTGTGTGTGTGTGTGTATCTGTGTGCGTGCGTGCATGCGTGAGTGCGTGTTTATTTCTGTTTGTAAATCAATGTCCCAATGTGAAGCAGTTTTTATTACACTGTGTCATAAATCAGTGTAGCAGGAAACAATATTAAACTTTATTATCATTTTCCACATTCACTTAACACTGCCTGAGAGTCATGTATCACTGAGTAAAGACACACTCATGCACAAAGGCTTGGATTTTTAAAATATAACACACAAACATACAAAGATCACATAATTATACTTGTCATACATACGCTCGATAACAGTAAAAAAACCACTGAACTTTAATAATTTCATGAAACTTTAATAAAAAGGTAAAACTGAATTTTGGCTGAGAGATGAGTGAAATTACTTAAATGAATATAAATCTGCTGCTGATTCAGGATTTAAATTAAATTGTTGGGATTCAACAAATGATTGTTCTCAGATTTGCTTGATATGGATGTTGCACCACTTATAGCTAAAATAGACAGTTTTGTCTATCGAACCACAATGTGCCCCAATAAACACATTTAACAACCGACAGACCTAACCTATAATGTAGAAAGCCTAAACATGTAAAAGAATTGGACTTTGTCACTGTCACTATTTCTGGTGAGTTAATAGTGTTAAAGTATCATAGGGATATTGTACACAAGAGTTGACTGCAGGTCAAACTCCAGTGAGCGAAAAAAAAACACTTTAACAGGAACAGATGGTTTCCTTTTCTTTCTCATTTTTTTTAACTGGTCGGCCTTTTTTTATTCTTAGCTGTCATTTTTATCAATTTCTGCAGCTTCAATTTCCAATATTTTTCATAAAGTGTCTTTTTTTTCTCTTTTCTTTTCTTTTTGATTTGTAGAAACACCTCAGGGCTGCACACATGCTTTTATCTGTACTTTGCCTTGAGAGCTCACATACATATGCACACACACACACACAGCCGCACATGGATGGATGGATACCTGGGGAAGAGCAAAACAGAAGCACATAAGCCAGCCTCCCATCCATTGTCTCTAGTGTCAGCGGTCACATGTTCAGTTTTCCATCTCCTATAGGT
The DNA here is from genome assembly GCA_015108495.1 of Heterochromis multidens. Classification (NCBI taxonomy): domain Eukaryota; kingdom Metazoa; phylum Chordata; class Actinopteri; order Cichliformes; family Cichlidae; genus Heterochromis; species Heterochromis multidens. The sequence continues at coordinate 6,797 of VUQS01023038.1, read as the reverse complement.
CAACAAAACCATGACCTGGACAGCAAGGGCTTTTGGGATTTAGGGTTCCCATGGGTCAACTCTTGCACAAGGATTTACCGTATGGGTGAATCCTGTTGTGTGTGTGTGTGCGTGTGTTTGTGAGCAAGAGGGAGAGAGAGAGAGAAAACTTTTGGCTCACATTGATTACCTAAATAGAGAGATTGCTCCTAAAGACCTGATCAATAATTCCAATCCCCTGTCTTTACCACTTAATCAGGAAAAGATTATAGCGCCTTTTTACTGGCCTGCATGTATATGTATGTGAGATATGTATGTGTCTTTTTTTTTCCTACATTTGTCTGTTTTACATTTATAAGGGCCAGTCTTGTTGCATGTGCAACAATTTAAAATATAATATATTTTGTAATTAAGAGTTGCTACTGAATCATTTGTATGATTGGCAGGTGCTTAATTAAGAAGTAAAGTCATCCTGATTATCAAGGCTATAAAAAACAGAACTGTGCAGATGCACACACCTCACCTGACACACAGAAATGCATTGATGTAAAAATGCGTTAATCTGTTGATGTGAGACTGTGTGTAAAAATTCCAAGATGCTTCAGAGACACAGCTGCTAACACATTGTGATGCAGATAGTTTCACTTCATGCTACTTTATCTCATTATACACCTGTGTAGTTACACAACACAACATTCCTCCTCAGTGTTATCCAGCCTGCAAGCTTAAATAGCAATGAGTTATGTAGGGAAATGAAGTTCAGTTTTGCTAATGTTTTTGTTTTTAGCAGCCTGATGTTTAATGTTCACATATGAGATTTTTACATTACAGACTGCTTTTTATTGCATCTGATTTACTGGAAATTGTATTTTCTTCTTATAGAGTCTGTAAAGCCAAAGTTGTATAGAGAGACTAGTTTGGACTATACAAATAAACTTGATTTTACCTAATATGAGAGAGTAAAACAAGGGAACTTACACGGAACTCTTTATATAAAAGGCCTGTATTTCTATCCAATCAAATTAAGACATTTAACAGCTATTCACATATTGTCGAATAATAAAGGTCTCTTGAAGACTCAAGTACAAACGCAATTCCAAAAAATGTGATGCTGTGTAAAATCTAAATAAAAACAGAATATAATGATTTGCAAATCTCATAAACTCATATTTTATTCACAATGGAACAGAAAACATCAAATGTTTGACCTGAGAAAATGTCTGGAGGCTGGAAAAGTAAGTGGTACTAAAAAAAGAAACAGCTGGAGGAACATTTTGCAACTAACTATATTTAATGGCAACAAGTCAGTAATGTGATTAGGTATAAAAAGAGCACCTTAGAAAGGCAGAAAAATAAAGATGGACAAAGGTTCACCAGTCTGCAAAAAAACTATGTCTACAAATTGTGGAACAATTTCAGAATAATCTCTTGATGCATGCTCAATAATCCAGGTAAAAGAATCCCAAAAAGCTGAATCTGTTCATCTGGACGTAGCGTTTTCAGTGGGAGAAACGTTTCATCACCTCCGGTGACTTCTTCAGAGGTGACGAAACGTTGCTCCCACTGAAAACGCTACGTCCAGATGAACAGATTCAGCTTTTTGGGATTTCAGAATAATGTTCCGCAACATAAAATTGCTAAAACTATCTCATCATCTACAGTATATAATATCATCAAAAGATTCAGAGAAAATGGAGAAATCTCTGTGCGTAAGGGAAAAGGCCAAAAATCAGTATTAGCTGCCCATGATCTTTGGGCCCTCATGTAGCACTGCATTAAAAACAGGCATGCAAATCGCCAATCATCGGTGCTGAAAGTTATATACAGTTTTTAGAGCAACATATGCCCCCATCCAGACAACTTCCTTTTCAGGGAAGACCTTCCATATTTCAGCATGGCTTTGTAGTAGAAGAGTCTGGGTGCTGAACTGGCCTCCCTGCAGTTGAGATCTTTCACCAATTGAAAACATTTGGCACATCATGAAATGAAAAATATGACGAGACAAGAATGGTACAGCATTCCTCTCTAGCAGCTGCTCTCCTCAGTTCCCAAACATTTACAGAGTCTTGTTAAAAGAAGAGGGGATGCTACACAGTGGTAACACGACCCTGTCCCAACTTATTTGAGATGTATTGCTGCCATGAAATTCAGAATTGGTACAAAATATGGTACATTTTCTCAGTTTAAACTTTATTATTACTTATGTTTTCTATGTTCTGTTGTGAATAAAATATGGGTTTATGATATTTGCAAATCTTTGCATTCTGTCTTTGTTTACATTTTACTATTTTGGAATTGGGTTGCAGGTTAGAGAACCGTATTTTCATACATTTCTTTGCATATTGTCTCGTCTTTTGCGATTGTGCAGACATGCCCACAGAATGCTGAATTTTGGATTTCTTAAACATAGACTAAAGAAGTGACTGTAATTCAACACCTGAGAATGTAATTTCTTTAATTTTTTTAAGTTCTGATCAATGTATTCAATGACAATATAATAACAAGTCTTTTAAAGATACAGAAAACCACAGTAGGTGTATAAAAAAAGTTGACAGAATGTTAAGAAGTACAAAAACAGCCACAGGAGCTTCCTGACAGACATTTCCAGGCCACATGTGGACATATGCTGTCTCACAACGCCAAATCAAATCTCTATTGCTGGATTTCAAAAACCCAGTCAAAATTACAAATGTATACCAAACTCTTAGATATTAAAAGAACAGCAAGAGATATCTTGCTCGGAGCTCAGAGCTCGTCTTAATCCAAAAGATGACAGACACAAAACACCCGATAAGAAGAATGAAAGAGAGATTTAAGAGCTACACAGCATGCTTTGAGCAGAGACCCCAGGGAGCCATTTGAGCACATTGTACTGTGAACATCTTGCATCAACGTCATGTTTCAACAGGAAATCTGGGGATGTAACTGATCTATTAAAAAGCGATTTAGTCTGCGCTTCTCTCTGCTTTGTTGCGACTTTTATGTCTCAACCTCAAAACCCCATTGTTTTGTTAAAAAAAAAGTTTGTCTTGGAGATCATTGAAAGTTTTTAGCTTTCTTCAGGGTGCTGAGAACACTTTTTGCGCTTCTTGTTGAGATGTAGACATCATGAAAATGACATGTTATTGCATCTAAAGTACATACATAATCCCATCTGTGCTATTTTACCAAGACTGATAGAACTGGCTGTCCTGGTAATCAAAACATCACTCTTCCAACTTTCACTCTTTGAAAGCCACACAATTCCACCAAGCTCTTGTTCTCTTTTTGAGACAAAGTTGCCAGTTTTGGTTTGTCATCATGATTTTTCCTGTACCGGCCTCCTAAATTCCCTTTTGCTACTACGTATTGGTGAGGTGTCAACATTTGGCTTTTGTGTTCTGTGCAAATGAAGAAAACTAGCCAACCGCAATGTAAACCAATGTAAAAGCATTATGGAAGCTATTTGTGAGGTCTGTGAAGAGTGACAAAATTCCCCAGGCACACACAAACAAACGCACAAATACACACACATTCAGACACACCACCTGCTCCATTTGCTGTAATAGGTGTAAATGAATTAGATTTTGATGCTTTAAAAGCTTCTTTCGGGCTCGTATTGAAAGTAAATGTCACTCTAATGGTGAGGTGTCTGTGTGTACAAGCCACTGATGATAGAGAGAGACAGAAAGACTGAAGCTGGGAGCTGCGAGAAAGGCGAATGGATTATAAGTGGATTTCAAAGAAGGTTACAGACAAGGATGGAGTGAAAAAACTGAGGAATTGACGGTATAGAGGATAAAAAGGGAGGAGCACATTCACTTTTAGATGGATAAATGAGTTGTTTGCATTTATGGCTTAGCCCATTGCCCCAATAATGGCACTTCAATTATTGATTTGCCACTTACCAGATTACTGCAAGGTTAAGAGACAGAGAGGGAGAGACATAAGGATGGGAAAAGAGCCATCCCTTTCTCTCTAGCAAGGACACAAAGATATTTAAAAATTACATAGAAACAACACTCTAAAGTATGCTACAATTTACAGTGAATATACATGGCACTACATATGAACATAGATAATAGAAGAACCCTTTGAAACCCTTAAAACGCGTCACTGAAAGATCGATTGATATAAAGAAGGTGAAAAATATTAGGATACATGAATAAATCAAGAAAGAAAAAAAGGGGCAATAAGAACTTAGAAAAAGTGAGTTGCCATTTTAAATAAAAAAAATACATTGAAGACTTGAAGACTTGTATACAGGTGGTCAAATGTAGCTGTAAAGTTCAACTTGCTCCCTGGTTGTCATATACTGTTCTTTTGTCAAACCTGCTGATGTCTCAGACATAAACACAAGGTGCCTATCCTTTGACAATATTGGATAACGGGAGCAGATGCTCCTGCTTGAAAGAGCAACGAGGTCTGCATTAAGCTTATTTTATGGTACTGCATTTGTTTTAGTTTGCATGGGTAAAGTGTTTGCCTGCACAGAGGGGTACGCAATGCATGCGGTCCTCCAAAAACCAACAGCATTCAGATGTGCGTATGCTAAAAAGTCAGCCGAAAATGGAAAGGGAGCAATGTTCAAGAAACAACAGCACAAGCAAGCGCTAGCCCACAGACCAGTTGTTTGTGACACTGCCCTCTGGTGACAGTAAACTGCTACAACATGTAGACAACGGTCTGCAAAAGCTATCCATAGGCCCTGCTTCAGGCCAATGCAAAAACACAGAGAAGACTTAAAGAGATGATCACAACCACTTTCAACTTAAAGACCAGTAAATCACAAAACCATCCACAAGGAGACCGGATTCATGTCCTTTGTGGAACTTTATTTTTTGCTCAAAGTTTGGCTTGGTTTTTCACTCTTTACCTGGCATGTTACTCTACCCAGTTTATTAAACTTTGATGCCAAGTTTTCCTCACTGAGCGTAGGCGGGAGTGAGTCTGGACTCAATTATTTTTATGCAGTATCATTATTCTGTGTTTGCAGTTCTGTGTTTGCAGCTGACAACACATTTAAACTCATACACCTATTTTAAATTGTTAAAATAATGAAATATACATCAGCCGTTTAAGAAACAAATGAGCAGGGAGAATTGGGGAATGTGGAGGGCAAGTACAGCTTAACCTAATCGGGATGATGGCGATGCAAGACCCAATGCCAGGACCCAATTGGGACATTGAACAAATGGTTTCAAGTGCTGTGTGTGTGTGTGTTCCAGTGTGGTGTTTCTTTCTGTCATAAACTTTGAAACAGTAGTGAAAATGATGTTATTTTATATCACAGCATATTTTGTCATCACTATAAGCCCTCCCTGCATCAAAGAGGATGCTTCTTTATTGTTTCTTCCCTCATTTCCTTTCTTCTTTGTCTCTCACTTTTCTTGCTTTCTTACTGAAAATGATACGCACACATTAAAAATACTCCTTTTCCTCCTTCCTTACTTGACTGAATGCTAGCAGAGAGAAAGAAGAAGATAGAAAGACCAGGATAAATACACTGTTTCTGTCAGTTTAAAGCAACATGCTGCTTTTAATGATATGGAAGTGATTTCCAGCAGGTCTTTAAATGATAACAAGTAGGAGGGTGGGAAGATTGTGCTGTGTGGATTTAACTAAGAGCCCCTTAGACAACAGAGGTCACGATGTGTCACTCTACATGTGAGATACTTTCTTATTTTTAGCCAGCAGCCTACACTCCTCATAACAAGTTGTATGCTCTTTTAAAGGAGCGACTCACTTGTACCCCTCTGCAAATACTGGGAAATCAGTGAGACATAACAAGCAGATTCTCTCACACATTTGAAGCTTTTGTTTTACACATATGCAGTTTGGTGCACAGTAAGGCATTGTCCTCTTCTTCTGTACACAGACCAGCTTCTTGTTAAATAATACTCTAGGTACTCTACTTCTGAGAAACATGAACCATAATAAAACTTTTGACAACTAGGCAACTGTAGCCATGTATTCACTAAAATACTAAAACAATTAAAGAATATGCTGCACTACACTTTTAATGGTAGTGTATCTCTGTGAGAGTGCAGCAATCTGCATGTTAACTAGCCAGATTTTATTACTGCTGTGCTGTATGACTCACCTTTGGTATTTGTCTGAGAACCTCCTTGTGTCCCAGGTTTTCTCTTTCATACTCATACACAGATATATCACCACATAGGCGCTGCCAATGTTTTTATACCACATAATCTTAACTCTTTTGGGAGCTTTAAATGTACATTGTACTGGATCTGTCCTTTCTGTACACAGGTATATCATGATCTTTGAATTTTATGCCATGACAAGCTGAGCTGCGAATATTTAACATAAATAATAAAACAAATATGATGTTTCTGTATTTTAAAATACAACCCGAATTCCGGAAAAGTTGGGACGTTCTTTAAATTTGAACAAAATGAAAACCAAAGGACTTCCAAATCACATGAGCCAATATTTTATTCACAACAGAACATAGATAACATAACAAATGTTGAAACTGGAAAATTGTACACCATCATCCACTAAATGAGCTCATTTCAAATTTGATGCCTGCTACAAGTCCCAAAAAAGTTGGCACGGGGGCAACAAATAGCTGAAAAAGCAAGAAAGTCCAAAAAGATTCAGCTGGGAGAACATCTAGCAACTAATTAAGTTAATTGATATCAGGTCTGTAACATGATTAGCTATAAAAGGGATGTCATAGAGAGGCAGAGTCTCTCAGGAGTAAAGAGTGCGTAAAAAGATTGTGGAATACTACAAAAACAATGTTCCTCAACGTGAAATTGCGAAGGCTTTGCAACTCTCATCATCTACAGTGCATAACATCATCAAAAGATTCA
>VUQS01023036.1:0-13708 GCA_015108495.1 Heterochromis multidens | reverse complement strand
TCTTTACTTAGCTGATTGGTTCTTGCCATAAATATGAACTCTAACAGTTGTCAAATAGGGCTGTCAGCTGTGTACCAACCTGACTTCTGCACAACACAACTGATGGTCCCAACCCCATTAAGAAGGCACGTAATTCCACAAATGAACCCTGACAAGGCACACCTGTGCAGTGACAACCATTTCAGGTGACTACCTCATGAAGCTCATTGAGAGAAGGCCAAGAGTGTGCAAAGCAGTGATCAAAGCAAAGGGTGGCTATTTTGAAGAATCTAAGGTATAAAACATGTTTTGGGCTATTTCACACTTTTTGTTTACTACATAATTCCATATGTGTTCATTCATAGTTTTGATGCCTTCAGTGAGAATCTACAATGTAAATAGTCATGAAAATAAAGAAAAAACATTGAATGGGAAGGTGTGCCCAAACTTTTGACTGGTAGTGTATATGTTATGTTTTTCCATCTACAATATTCCTTCTCTCTTTTAGCCCCAGTCTGTCTCTCCCTGGTTGGAGGGTTTGTGATGATCCTATTGTTTAAAGAGCATGAATTTCATTGGGCTATTAGCAACATTAAGTCTTCAAATCATTCCTGTGCCAGCTACTGATTTACTCCCACTTACAGGGCCCAGCCTATCTGATATATTTAGACCACTAATCGTTATTGTATATTATTAAATGCCAATGGCTGTGAGTGGCATTTCACAACTAGCAGTTTTACCTCAGACCTCAAACAAGAACTGCTGGTCGAGACACAGAACCTCTCATAATAAATTACATCTGAATTTAAAAATAGCCACCTGCACCTTAATCACTTATTCATCAGTGATGGTTATGTATTAATCATGTATGCAACTTAAGTGATGACACTTTTTAGAGACAGATTATAACTTGATTTTTGAAAAGCATTACCAGTCTGAACAAAGAAATTTGATAAAATAAAAAGTAGCCCAAACTCACTATTATCAGTCTGACTCCTTTAAACTCCTAATAAATAATAAAAGAGGAAACAATATAATTTCTTAACTAAGAGTTGTGGTAATTCACAAAAGAAACTTCACATTTAAGTATTTAATAATAAGACTGGAGTTAAACTGAGGAGTTTGAGACAAAAGTCTGTCTGAATAAGATGTTGCCAGTTCATCAGCAGTATCTGTGATTAGGTCAGCCCTTACCTCCTGCCCTTGAAGGACCAATATTATCCAGAGTTATCAGTCTTGTCAGAAAAAAAAGATTAATTCCAAATGAAAGAGAGTTTAAACATTACCCAGAGAGAAAATGGGTAGTGACTCAGGAAAGGGTTTCCAGTTAGGCGCTGTGGAGATTGCCATGAGGCCACTGTGTACATTCCTGCAGCTAAGAATAGTATCCTGGGCCACTGTGACTCCAGCCGGGCCTCTCATGTGACACAGCGCTGTTTGGTACCAAGCTGCCAGCTTAACAGCTTTGCCAGGGTCCAGTGGAGGGAGTGTTTACAATAGCTGCAGGAAGGAGAATCATGACAGGGTCCTGACTCAGCCATTATTCCCACCCAGGCTGGTGTTTAATCAAAGTGTCCCTGAGCTGCTAAACCTTGCCCATCTTCTAGTACTGTCCAAGTTCATCCCTCCTCCTCCCCCTTCCTCATGCGTGTAACCCAGGATGTAGGTAAATATAGAACAGCGCTGATGGGCCACTTTGATCAGGAGAAACAGCTGTAAGAACTGGGCTCAGTTTTCAAGGTGTGGTGGTGTTTCTGTTTGCTGGTCCTTGAACGTGCACAACTGGACATGACCAGTGTTACCATTAATCACCTGTTTGACAGTTAACTTTTTGCACTGTGTGTCACATCGCCAAGTAGCATCCACTGTGGTATGACTTGTCTTTGTAAAGCAACCACAATGTGATATCTTACCACAATACATAACAGCTCTGTCTGTCTGTTTGTTTCTTTGTTCACAAAGTCCTCCCAGACCTTTAGGAGTTGAGCAACCAAACTTGGCACACAGGTACATCTTAGGCCCCCGGAGGTTCTTATCTATATCAGATATAATGATGTCATCACGTTGCCTGGCAACCACCTAACATCACGCTAAAATGACCTGTTTTTAACCTTTATGCACCTGCAGCACCTTATGAAAGCATCCTGTTGTTTTAATTTCATGAGGGTAACATCTCACTTATATCCACAAAAGCTGAATTATACATGCCTGGCAACCACCTAGCAATGACCCATTTTTATCATATAAACATCTACCACCCCTACTTTTTAAAAACTTTTCTCATTGTGATTAAGTATATCTGTTTCCAAACAACACGAACAGACCAAACAATACTGTAGCATGGGCATGCACTAGTTTCAAAAATACATGCAAATTAAAACGGATGTTATCCACTGTAGAGAAGTGTTTTGTTAATAGCGAGTTCTAAATGTTGAGGCCTCAGTGCATTAGCAGGAAGAGAGTTAATGGTGAGGCTCATATTAATATGGATAAAATTACAAGCAGTTTATTAGTTAATCATTTTTTGTGATTCCCCTGTGTGTACTCTCCAGTGTGAATGACTCTAACAATGATAAGTACTGTCTGTAGAGAAATTACATGATCAGTGCACAAAGAATAGCTATTGTAAGAAATGAAATGAAAAGCATATGGATTAACTACTTTAAATTATTTTATTAATAAAACAAGCCACCAGTGCAGTGAGAATACACCATGTCAAATGTAAATAAAGTTGTGTCAAGCACTTAATAAAACCTAGCTTAGTAGTTTGTTTCCTTTCCTTTTTATTATTTACAATAAACCCACAAAGAAAAGTAAACCTCAATGCCACAGAAGCTCTGGTGACCTGATCACTGTTCACAAAGAAAGAAAAAAAGTCCACTGCAGCTCACAGTCAGGTTAGGTATTTATTTTAAGGTGAGTCATTGTTTGCTGTTGCATGGCTACAGCAGACCATACTTAGGCTTCCCCCAGCTATCAAATCCCACTTTAATTCCTGGACATAAAAGCCGAGAGTATGGAGACATTTAACACTATATTTTAAAAAGTTGCATTTAATTTTTTTAAACACAGGATTCTTTCACCTCTAAGCTTCTAAACAGCGTAGAAAGGATGTGTGCTCACAGCTTTGATATCGTGTTTCACAAGTAGACAACACTTCATTTTAAGAGATCACAAGCCAAAAAGGCTGGGGAAAACTGTTAGACGAATAAGCAGCAGAGATTTTCCTTTCATTCAGAGATTAGAAATTGGAATGAAACTGGACAGAATCGGTTGTAACATTTTTTGAAGTCAGTCTTGTGTAATAACTTAATATTTATATTTTTTCAGAGACATTTAAACCTTGTTTTCCTTATATTATCTGTAAGCTATATTATCATGAGAATTCTCAATCTGCAGCCCCTCTCTGCACTCCATGCGGCTCGTCTGCCATGCTGATGAATTACTGTCGTGTTTGCTTAGCAGCATATGACAGGGAACTGAAGTTACAAACAGGCAGATTGAATGACATAGCTGCAAGAAAGTGAGCTGTCAGCAAGTCAGATATCACGACACAAGAGCAGAAGCCACTTTGGTGGACTTTGCTGCAGTGAAATCCTACACTGATAACCAGTCACTAAGTGACAGCTTCATGCTTACAGGTCAGACTCTTGTAAAGGCAAAACTACAAATCAGACAGAAAACAACTCGTAAAAACTCCAGGTTGAGGTGCAGGGGCAGAATTATGATTTTCTACTTTTAGTTAATCAAACCGCCTTAAAAACCTCACTTTTGTTTCTGCTGCTGAATAATGATCACATTAATCACTCGCTCAAAACAGATCTTTGAAGCAAGTATTTTGGCTTTTGATATTTCATGTTTGCTTAACTACAACAATGATCACTCTAATCTAGAAGTATTTCAATAAATTATTTTTCCTTTGCACTTTTATGTTTTATCTGATGTTTTTTTTTTAAATTATTTTATATTCAGGTTCTGAATAAATATGGTATCTGTGTGCATGTGTTTATTTTTACACATAATTTACACATCACCATCACCAGGATTTCCAGATACTTAAATAACCTAACTGTAATGCCCTGTGTTAAAGATGACTGTGTTTTAAGGCACACATCAATGCAATGTTGTGCAGCCACAAACTCTATACCTGACAGCCAGGGAGAACAGGAGATTAAAGGTCATATTCTATATTCTTCCAACAAATTTATCTGCAAGTCATAGTTGGTTGTAAATTGCCCACAATTTGGAGCAATTTGTGGCTTAGGTGGTAGAGCCACCAACCTATCAAATAGACCTACCAATCAGAAGGTCGGTGGCTTGATCCCCAGCTCCTCCAGTCCATGGACAAGATACTGAACCCTGGGTTGCCCCTAATGGATCAATGTGAGTGTGTGTTTGTGAATGAGACTTACAGTAGAAAGTGCTTTGAGTACTCAAATTGAGTAGAAAGGTGTGATATAAGTACCAGTCCATTTACCAATAACAATAGTATCACAATACAGTGATACTCAATAGAGTGCAGGACAGTCATCTACTATATGTTACATCAAAATATCTGTGTAGCCTGTGTTTGTGTGTATTACCATTATTGTTACATTTCAATAAATAAGCTCTCTAATTTTCCCTCTTTGACTTTCCCCTCCTGCAAATTAGCCTATTAAAGTTACCTTCACTGATTTCATAATCATCAGGAAATCAAGTTCATTTAATGCCCATGTGTAGCTATCAGAAAGAGGAAACAATAAGATATTACTGTATCAATATTTTGTCCCACACTAACTGCAAATCCTCAATAGAGTGTGAAAAATATGCTTATAGCCTACAGACATATACAATATTTACCCCAGTTTGAGCACGATTCCAAAAACTCACAGTGCCCTGCAGGTTTAGAATATTCCTTAGGCTTTTTCTCCAAACAAAAGTATACATTTTCTGCAGTGTCTGCGTTAGAGACGGGCCCCGGGGGGTGCAGGCACGTCCAAAAGGGTCATTGTGCCCCCTCAGCTGAATTCTACTGACACTGAAGTCAAACAATTTGGTAATGAAATATAAAAACGTTTTTGTAGTAACAGCAAAGCCCATGTTAGTTATTCGGTTAATAGTAGCTTAGAGAATTTGCATATCTGCACCAATAGTAGCAGCATGACTGAGGAGGGACATGGACCTGACTTTGTTTCTAAAGGTTCATGTCTTCATTAGGAATGAATGGGCGCTGCTGGGAGCCACAGACTGGCTGTGGAAGCATAAAATACTCCACGGGTGCTATAAAAAAAAAAAAACATCTGCATGCTGCAATAATAAACACATTTTAAGATAAACCATTGCTAAGGACAGCACTAACATCTTCTCGCATTTGAAACCCCGCTCTCTCCGGCTCCATTCAGGTCCACGGTCACTCCTCAACAGGAAGTGACGAAAGTAGCCACGAGCGTGACGAACGGCTCTTTCGAAAATACAACAAGGAAGTTACGGTTTATTGTGAAGGAAAATAACCGCTGGAGAAAATCTCTCTTCAAACCGGGGGTCCCTTCGCTCGGTTGCTGGGTGTCGGGGGGGGGGTGAGGTCACCGTGGACTTTCCCGAGAGCCCGTTTCCGATCGTCTCGAGGAATTTTGCTTGTAGCCAGCTAGCTAGCTAGCGATGAACACGGACGTGGAATTTCACATCAGGCAGAATTATCCGTGGAACAAGCTCCCAGCTAACGTCAAACAGGTACCGTGTTTTAACGCTTCTTCGGGGCACGGAGAGACGGGGGACACCGCGGTGTCCCGGGGGCGGACCTGTCAATGTCACCGGGGTGCTGTCTGTCATACTGGCAGCTGTCAGTGTCGCACTGCTCGCTCCCCGTCCTCTGCAGGGGTTTCACCATCCAGCGGGAGCCATAACTGACCATCATTACACTACAGCTATTGAAGCCACACTGGCGTCACATGACAGATTGTTTGATTGCGTGGGGGTGGGGGGCGCCACATGATTTTAGCGCGTGGATGTCACCTGCAGGTACGGCTTTTACGCAGGTGTGCACAGTGCATTTTATGCATGTGAAATGTAGTGTTTCAGTTAGTCAGTAATCTGCATAAATCCCCCTCTCTCTCTTTCCCCTGTGCCACTACGCCAACATGTCTCGGTGAAGAGGAGGTGGGTGGATGAGCTGTTGGAGCTGCTGCATCCTTATGCACCCTCAGAAAAGTTGGATTACTCATCAGAAACAGTGAAACTCCAGGGGCCCCTGGTGTACACACCATGCCTGATGTGTTACCGAGTGGTTTGCTTTGAAACAATTTAAATTTTTAGGGGTATACCAAGTTTTCTCTCTCAGAACAGATTCCGATACACGGCTTATCCACCAACACCAGTGTTGCTTTTCGTTGAATTTAAAATCTGTGTAAGTTCAAATGAAACCAGAGGCTACTATGGCTCTAAAAACTGTTTGTAACTGAGGGAAAACAGTAGATTTCATCATGACTTTGACACAGAAACTGTTCAGTGAGGATCGGCCACATTATTGCTGATATCTGATCTGCTTAAGGTCAGTATTGGTCCAATACCAACCAGTGTATTGGACTTGTAAGTAACTAGAAGTATGCTGTAAGTGTGCACTACTAAAGCACAAAATCAAGCACGAGTATTAAGGTGCTTCTTGCTTTATTACCCGACTTTCATCCTGTGTCAAATTCAGATCTCTTATTGCATTTTTGCAATTAATATGGTTACACATGTTTCTCAATGCTTTAAGTCATATGACAACACATCTACTGTAAGACCAGGAAATATTCCAGTATGGAAAAATATTTCACAGCCAGCTGGAGGAATGGCGGTACAAAACAGTCCCTGTTTGGTTTCACTCCCTGATACATTAATGTGGTCTCACCTGTGTGCTTTTTTTTTTTTTTCTGCAGAGTTTGGGGAACTCTCAGCGTGAGTATGAGAAGCAAGTGCTCCTGTACAGCATCCGCAACCAGCTGCGATTCCGCAATAACCTAGGTGAGCAATATTATCCCACACACACCAGTGGTAAACGTAACAGGGTAAGATACACAATGTTTTGGGTGTAAGATTAAAAGACAGCCAGCAATTTCTGGCAGGATAAATATAACCCCACTTGGGACAGCTTGATTATGGGCAAAATTAAAAATTTAAAAACTGTCTCTATAACAGTGGATCTCCTTAATTGTTAAATGTAATTAAACTGAATGTATTTAAACTGAATCGACCCGCTTTTAGGGAGCGGCAAAAGCCAAGAAAAGGATGGGCTCAGTTTGCTTTATAAAACAAAAACAAAACAAGAGGATTCAGAGCAAAACTGAATGCATCACAATAATAGTTTTATCTTAATGATCTTGTTTACATAATTGTTGGAAGCCACAATTTAAAATAAATAAATAAATAAATAAATTTGATGACTTGCAGAGCCCTACCCCCATCTAAAACTGTCAGTTTAATGCATTTTGTAAATAAACCATACCAGCTTGCAGACAAACGTACTGTATCACAATTTTATCATTGCAATAAGACTCCGGGTTTTATAGAAGTCCATGGGAAAACAGCCCTAAGCTCCCTGGCTCTGTGACCTCGGTAAACACTTCATTGATGGAATTATAATCTCAGTCTCTGCTTTCAAGTCATATTCAATAAAACATGATGTTCATTTTGTAAATTATGGTCATTATAAGAATCAGAAAGGAGGCTAAACCAGGGCATGGTTACTGGCTACTACTTGTCAATTGCAGGTCATTAGCCAGTGAGCATGCGGTTTCCTCTGGTTCACAGTCAGAGCCACATCTCACTCATTATATCCGGTTTCAAAACACCAAAATGGCAAAAAGATTTAGTTTGACGGTTAATAATGGGACTTCACTCACCAGTGGGTGATGTCTTATTGGCTACATCCATGTTTTGTACTGCCTATGGTTTTGATCATCCTTTATATTTGTCCTGAAAAGGTAATATACCACTGAAAATGCCTGTGAATAATCATACAGTGGCTAAATATGTATAAGTACTTGTATAATAACATATATTATGTATTAAATTGTATCACTTTGTTTGTGACATTGATTGCCTGGGATCAGTGTATCTTTTTTAAACATGTATTGATCAAGTATAGCGTGGTTGTTTCTGTATGTACACTCTGACTGTTGTGTGTGTTTTCTGAGCAGTGCGCCATGTGAGGAAGGATGAGCGCAAATATTACGAGGAGCTTCTGAAGTACAGCCGGGACCACCTGATGCTGTACCCCTACCACCTGTCTGACATCATGGTCAAAGGGCTACGAGTCACTCCGTTCTCGTATTACATAGGAATCATGGAGGTAAGCAACTCATGCTGCATTGCAGACTGGAAAGGCAAAGCATTAACTTTGTTCCTATTATCATAACCTCTGTGAACAGCCTCTCATATACCTGAACATCTGTCGTGCAGTCAGTTCCTACTGCTTTCAGAACAATGGGGGAGGTAAACCCAGAGGAACAGAGTAGGCACTGTTATTGTTCAACAGCAAAGATTTTCTAATTAGTCTGCAAACACCCAGTCTCTGTTAATTTAAAATGAACAATGTCCTCAGTTTTCGGCATCCCTGGAAATCACTGCAGGAACGGTGGTTTAGGACAAAACAAGGAATCCAAGAGACCATTACAAGTAGAGGGATCTGAGCTTTTCCCGGCTTGTTTAGTACAATGCGTTTTTTGTTGCATGAACAGTAGGAATACACAGCATTGTTTGGTACACCTGAGTAGATCTGCTGGAGGATTTTTGTCAGCATGTGAAAGAATAAATGGGTGTATTGTCATTGGCTAGAATGATTGTGTGTTGGTTCATTTTTCACCTAAAGGTAAGACTGAGGCGTCTGTAAGACATTGTGTAGCTTTAGAGAAAAGTGCATTGTTTTTCCCACGTTCCCCAGATTTGGCATCAGTCAGGCACTAGGTGTCAGTCAGCGTCTAGTAAAGCCTCATCTGCCAGCTCAGGGAGACACAGATGATTGATCCCAGGACAAACACACCCAGGGAAAATCTTTGCTGTTTGCTCTGCAGTCAGTTTGGGGTTTATCTGCACGACAGCTCATGCTCGCCGATAAAGCACAGTCTGTTGTTTGAGACTGGCACAGAGAACCGGTCTGTCAGGAGACTGACCAGAAGGGTTCTCCTTGACTTTTGACATTTTCATTTAGATTACAAAGACTGAGCCCTTGTGTTCACAGGACTGGAGATGGAAAATAATGCACTTGTAATTTGATTACTTCTGTTTTGTGGCTGACTATATAGGTGGTGTAATTTCTTTGCAGCATGCCCTCAGATGTATTTACATTACCACAACTCTGTACTGTGCAGATACTAACTGCTACATTAGATTGTTCCACATTTAGCATACTTCCCATTTCATAGGACAGATGTGACTAACGTGCGCAGTGTTCTTTTACCTAACCCACAAATGCAAATAAGGACACAGCATTTATTTTTCAGCTCACTGAGAGGGGTTTCACCCACTTTCCTCTGCATGCTAAACCAAACTTGACTGAGCTTTAATTGTGACCACTAAATTGCCAAAGGCTATGTCATATTCTGATAATCCGTCTTAAGCACTTAATGAAAACTGGGAGTCGAAATTAGCACAGCTGCTCAGATCTGCTAATCCTGTTATTAATCAGAGACAGGGGACATAGAAAAGGGAGAACAAAATTAGTTTAATTCTTCTTTTGCTCCTTTCTCCTCTCCTTATTTTTTTGCACCTCCAGGATATTATGAACAGTGAGAAGAGTTACGACTCCTTGCCCAACTTCACTGCAGCTGACTGTGAGTTTTTTTTTCTTCTCTTCCATACTTTTAAAGTGACTCGATTGAGATTCTGTTTGCCTCCCACTACTTCTCTCTCAGTGTCTCTGGTCTCTCTGGTTCCCCATCTTTCCCCAGTTCTTGCTTTATTGTTTATTATTTTTTGTGTATTGATTGGGCGAACAATCACTATTAAAAAATCCAGATTTTAGGAAGATTAGGGGGTGAGAATGAGAGTCAGGGGGTCATTGGAGAGGCACTTCAAACCTCTTTACAGATCTCTTTGGGTTACTTGACTTTTCTGTGTTATTCTTAGTGCGTATCAGTTCTTTTGTACTTGTGTGTACTACCTGTATCGAAACTAAATCTTATTCATTTCTTACATGATTGACAGAAAGTTAATCAGCAGCTATTTTGATATTAGGTTAATTGAGTAAGTAATTTCTTCTGGCAAACATTCATTTGTTTCGACTTGTCAGCATGTCCTGATTTTTATTTCTGTTTTTATTAATTAAAAACTGAATACATTTTTATTTTCTGTCATTTTTCACACTAAGCAGTTAATTAAGAGAAATAATTGTAAGTTTATTTTACATAATTTATACTCTTTTTTTTTTTTTCTATTTAGGCAAGACAGCTTGTCTAACACATCATATTCGAAAGATAAATTAAAGCAACTTGTCAAAAATGTTTCTCAGAAAAATCTGGCTTTTTTAAAATTGATGAAAAAGATGAATATTGGCACCCTGGCTTTTAGGCACGAGTAGCATATGTTGTTTGTCTCTGTACAATTTTCTTGACACATGCACGTTTTTTTTTCCAAGTGTTTTTGATGTGTTTTGGTTCTTGAAAATTGGAGGCTTCTTAGTAAGCTTACTGCTAATTCTCTCAAAGCCCACACCCTGCTGTGGTTTTGTTGTTTTATAATAGAAATGCTTTTGTAAACCATTTATTAAATGCAATAACAAACCTAAATAATTGCTTTGTGTTTCTATAACCAAACCAGAGCACTGCCAAGGGGTTTTAATTGGCTGGTGTAAATGCCATTTAATTGTAATAAAATTTGCTTTTCCCCCTAAAAAATGGCCTCATTATTGAGGGCCTGCGTTCCTCAGAAATGACCGGAAAACCTGAAAAAAATAAGTTAAAAGTCACGGGCAGTGGTTGTGATCGTTGACTTTTTGTTGTCAGCTGAAACAGGCTTTGGTGTTGGCTAGTGAGTGACCGAGTCCTGGCAGTGCAGGACCTTCATGCAGTGGAGACAGAAGGCCGACAGCAGGCTGTCATAGCCGTACTCGGAGGGGCCTCACTCCACTAAGCTCTCTGGGGGAGCTCTGGAAGTGTGTCATGCAGAAGTGGGTGGTTGAGAGGCAGTGAGAGTGTGTGAGAGAGAGAGTTTTATGTGGGTGGATATTTGTGTGTTGTGTCTGTGTCTCGATGAAGCAGCAGGGAGTATGTGTAGGATTCTGCGACCGCCCCCCCCTTACTTGTTCCTGTTTGCATTGGCGTTGGCTCCTGTCCCAGCACATTTTGCTCTGCCCCTTCCAAACCAGTGCAGCACAGGGGAGAAGAGGGGACGAAGTGGGATTTTGAGACAAATTTTCACATTTTAGTGTAATATGAAACTTTTTGCAGATTCAGATTCAGAAAATATGTGTTCATTTAATTAGAAATAAATATGCATGCACACGCTCATTCTTGTTATCATCAGATCGTCCTGTCTGTATGCTGGTGGATGGATAGTGCTTTTTTGTGTGTGTGTGTATGTATCAGGCATTTGTCTCAGAGAAAGGTGGGTGGGTATTTGTTTGGACTTGCACAAACTCTGAACAAACCTTGTGAAGGATTTTCGCTGAAATATCTTCTACCGAATGAAGTTGGAAAAATACTAAAAATCACTAATTCTCAAACTTTGCTTCTTGCTGTAATTTTCAGCACAATCTGTAATTATAAGAAGCCAGACTAAATATTGCAGCTACCTACACGTTACACCTACAGGAGCTGCTCGGCCATGGAAACTCATGCCATGAAGCTCCCGGCGCAGTTTTTGTGCTGATAATGATGCCAGAGGAGGTTTGGAACTCTGCAGTTGTTGAGTCAGCAGAGCGTTGGCGACTTTTACGCACTAAGCTCCTCAGCCCTCGGTGACCCAGCTATCTTTACATAGTCTTCCACTTTGTGGCTGAGTTGGTGTGGTTCCTAAACACTTTCGCTTTGCAATAATACAACTCACAGTTGATTGTGGAATATTTGGGAGGGAAGAAATTTCACAATTGACTGGTTGCAAATCCAGCAAAGACAGTACCACATATGAATTCAGCATGTTTGTAAAGGCGGGCTACATGGTTAGGTGGATGATTTCATACACCTGTGGTAATGGGACTGAAAACATCTGAATTATCAGATTAAGAGGTGTTGCCCAATACTTTTGACCATATAGTGTATTTGATTTAGTTTGTCGATTACAAGTTGACATGCTCTTGTTTCTATCCATCCCACAGGTCTAAGGCTGCTTGGAATCGGGAGAAACCAGTACATTGACCTGATGAACCAGTGCAGGTCCTCCAAGGTAAGATGTGTTTAATATGTCTTTTAGGGTGTTTTCACACCTGCTGTGTTTAGTCAGTTTAAATTGAACTCTGGTTAGTTTTCCTTCCTCGGTGCGGTTCGGTTGTGCAGGTGTAAACACAGTAATCACACTCTGGTGCGGACCAAAACAACTGCACCAAGACCTTTTGGAGGAGGTGATCTCGGTCTGGTTCCAAGCGAACTCCAGAGCGGTTGGTTAATAGTGTGAATGTGATCCAAGCTAACTACCAGGTGTATGCTGCAAGTTTGAGCTAAACGCCTTCCCGTAGCCAGGTATGCTTTGCATTCTGGGATGTGGCAAGGTACCATAGATGTGCAGACAAATGGTCAGTACAGACTAGCAACTAGCCGTAAAAAATCAATGTAAATTCTCCATGTTATCCACTAGGCCAGAACACAGCACCATCTTGCTGTATTTACTTTGGTTGCTCCCGCCAGACACATCTGACCAATAAGCAGACTAAACATTCTCATGTGGTTTGTAGTGACGCATTTTGGTTCACTTGGAGTTTGCTTGGAGTTTTCTCTGTGTGAAAAGAAACCAAACCACGGGAAAAAGCTACAAGTTTACAAACTCATCAAATGATTCGGACCAGAGTAAACAAACTATAGGTGTGAAAACGCCCTTAGAAACTGATTGGATGAAAAATAAATAATTGGAGTGGTATAGATTTTACTTGATGGACAATGTTCAAGTACGTTTAAAATGCATATGATTGTCTTCCAAACTGCAGTATAAAGTATAAAAAATCCTCATAGATATAAGAAGAATTGCTTTAATATTAAACATTTTGCACATAGGGACGTAAGTGGATATGTCTTTAATTTGTCCATCTGATACTCTATAGTTAGAATAATAATATCTTTAACTGTTCTCACCTCACCTGGCAGTGGCTTAGGCCTTTTTAATCGCCTTTGTCTCTTCCTTCAGAAATTCTTCCGCAGGAAAACAGCACGGGACCTACTGCCGGCAAAACCAGTAGAGATCTCCGTGGAGCCATGGTGGGTGGCACAGACAGGCTACATCACTGAGGACGACATAAGGGTGCGACAGAACTTTGAGTCTTTTCTTTGATTTTTTCCTTTTGGAAGTTTAGCGTAATTGTGTCTGTTTAGATGTTTATTTGTCATAGGAAAGGTAACATTCGTGTCATGTAATCAGTAGAGAAGAAGAAACAACATAAAATGAATGTAGTGAAGGTGAAAAATGATCAGTGTAATGTTTTTGTTTTCAACCTAAAAAATAAATGAGAGAATAATTCATTCTGTAGATATAATACAGAATAATATGTAGATGGATTCATTTTCCTGGAGGTGATATGGTTGTCCACTGGTGTTGCTTTTTTTTTTTTTTTTTAACCCTTTTTTGA
>VUQS01023031.1:0-11776 GCA_015108495.1 Heterochromis multidens | reverse complement strand
TTTTTTTTAAACCATTGTCACTCCAGTGGAAACACTTTGGAAAGTTATGCCCTTTCTGTCTTCCTTCTCAGACACTACTGCTTCAGTTTCTTTAGTCGGACTTTCTTCTGCTTTATTGCCTTAGCGGTGCAGGTTTCTCTCTTACAACATTGTCACCTCTTTCACAACTTCACCTGGAGGTAAACATGTTTGCTCATATAGAGAAATGGAGCTGTGGAGGTATGCAAATAGTATGCAGATTGTATATAGATTACACAAGACTGCTGGTTTAGATTGATTCAGATTCACTAAAATATACATTGTTATAAGAGCAAAATAAGCTGGTGTGCATGTTTCATGGATCTGTTGGCAATTATGCACATGCACACATTTCTGCTCAAATATAAGTAAATGAGACACAGTTTCTTCAATATTTTTCTACTATAAAGTTACAAAAGTAAAGAAAAACCCTAGGTTTGCCCAATTCAGTGACTGACAATGTAGCTGGTAAAGCTGAAGTATAAGACACAATGTCAAAACTGTCAGCAAATGACTTTCATTTTTACAGTGACATTTACAGTGCATAACATGGCAATTACTAATGTCAATCAAAGTAGTCATTTTCATTTGCTGGAAAAAAATATAGATTATCACTGTTTGAATTGGCTTGTGTTAGCTGCCACAAGGTAAGTGGGTACCACAGTGGTGATAGAGGTTAGCACTGGGGCATAAATTACATATGGATTGCTTGAATTTGCCCATAAAACTTTCACATCCAGTGCCTCGAGGGGAGGAATGTACGGATAAAACTAATAGTACTCTGCGCCTTCCTAACAGCTGATGAATTAATTTCTACCTGCTGATGCTCAGCTGGCACAGCTAAACACTTGAGCAACTCATTATGTTGCCATGTGTATCACCCTGGGGACAGAATCTTTTGCATCCACTCAAAATAAAGCTAATGTGATAAAATAAAAAGGCAGCTATGGCTGAAGACAAAGGAACATGATGAGTTTCTTCCACATTTATAAAGGTTTTAAGAACACTGTTTTACAGTTATTATGTGTAAATAAAAATCTCTGACAAAGATGTTGTTCGAGGGAAAGCCACAGGATTATTCATCAGCCTGAAACACCTAATGAAGAAAATGTAAATTTCAATTGTAAACTACAATTTGTCCATTACCTTGTGTGAGACTTCTTGGATGTTAGTACCCAGTGTATTCTGAAGCCACAAAAATTTCCAAGCATTTTAGTTTGTTGTCTGCTTGTTTTCTCAAAGTTAACGGACTGAATGCAGGATTAGAATTAGGAAATGTATTAGAAGATTTGTCATTCCTGTAGAAATTCAAAAGCAGGTGATATATATGTTGATGAATAATGTGAATAATGTTGATTATACCAAGGTCTGGGATATATTTGACATGAAATGAACAATTCGTTTTGTAGTTAGTGAGTCAGGTTCAAGAAAAATGGGAGTTTTAAAGACCTGATTGACTTTGATAAGCATCAAAATGAATGAAACAGCACGCTTTGTGGGGTGCAGCTGGTCAAGCTTGGTAAGTACTTATCAAGAGTGATTCAAGGAGGTGCAAACCATCAACCACCACCACTGGTAACTGTGACACTAGTGAAAACACAAAATCGCCTAGCCTGGCTTTGTCCAAAGGTACACTTCAGGAGTACACTGTGTCTGACCAGGAAATGGCCACATAACCTCTTATAAAACAACTTAATTTCTATCAGTGGACAAAATATGGGGCCCTTATGGGAACTCTGATCTGGTGTTTGTTTCATACAAGAGCATGTACAACATCTAAACATGCAATCTGTTGCAAAACTTATCTGGATAAAAGAAAATGTATCTTAATGCAAGGGGTAAATACATACACAACACGCTGGAACGGGAACATGATCTGATTAGCCACACTATATTTGGAGCTGATCAGGCTCACATTGTGATGTCAGCCAGGTTTACATACAGTTTGCACAGAGTAGTAAAGACTGAAAGATCATCTATAAGAAAAATTAGGTCATCAAATAGCTATGTTTCCCTGGAGCAGACACCACTTCCAAAATAATCTGGATGAAGTGCAATCAATATAATGTAAATTTATTTTAATATCGGATGTAAATGTAAACCCATTGCAAATCCATTGATCAGACACTGTTTATTCAGAGTTTTTTTTTTTTTTTTTTTATCACCTCCAGATATATGGAAAAAATATAAATAAATGTCATCAACTGAAAGTAGCCTTGTTGCAAAATAATAAAATGGAGATTCTGACATTTTCGATAAAAGAGACATCTGTTTGAATTCTTGTGGTTATGAATCTTTCATACATCGTGTATTATTGTCATCTCAGGACTGATCCCGTGCTGGTAGTTCAGCCACAATCAACAACCCTGACTTTAACTGTAACTTTTACTTAATGTGCATTTGCTACTAAAGCATCCCACTGTGCTCTCTGCTATGTGTCTGACTACGTTTCTGCAAAGCCCACAGCTACCACTTAGCCTGTCCAGAGGAGCCGAATATCTATCAGTATTATGAAACCAAACCTTTGATCAAAGGATTTGGGATTATCAAGAACTTGCAATTTAGAGTTAAAAAGAAGCAGCTGATAGGTTGAACTGCTGAAACTGTTTCGGCTGACAAAGTAGATAAGACTCAAGAGGAGTGCAGAGGAGAAACACACAATACCATTTTCATAGTATTAGAGTGTGTGTGGGTGTGTTTGCATGCACGAGTATTTTTGTGAATGCCTTGAGCATTTTCTGCAATAAGACAGACTATCTCTGCCCCATTTAACATTCCAAAGTCTTCCAGCAAACAGGTAAAACGAATAATTTCCTTGAAGCTTTACTCCAAGTGTAATTTGTTGGAAACATTATTAAGATCCAAATGATTTGTCTTTTTTATTTAGTTTTTGCCCAAACTTAACCTCTTGATGAGCTTTTATAAATATCCACACAGATCAAAGGAGCTGCTTGAAGAGCTCTGAGCGACTTGCGCTGCACTCTCAATTTTCTAAATGCCACATTTTCAAGAGTGTCAATAGAGAAGAGCTTGACACCTTCTGTCAAAGGGGGATGGCAGCATGAACAAGTGGTAATTTTACTGACTGATTGTTTCAAACTGTTCAAACTTAGAAGAAATGCAAAAGTGTGGAGCAGGGCCTGAGCTATGCTGTCATCAGGACTGTTAAATGGGACCTTTTACTGCTCATTTCCTACTCCATATTTTTATTCTCAGACTATACTACAGTAGCTTTGAATAAAAGCTCAAACTTTTCCTTATATATCTTATATTGGACCTTGTCACATCCCTTTAGTTCATCCACTGTCTAAAAAAAAAAGACATTTTAGCTTCTCTCCCTTTAAGGCCACCCTCCTTTTAAGCCAGCTTTCTTCTGATGGGCTAACCCTTGACCAGGTGGATGAGACCTAAAACAGCCATAATAGGGATATCCACCTCCACTGGCATCATACAGATTAAAAAGTTAAAAAAAATATATAGATAGATAAATAAATGTTTAGAGCACTGAAGCCTGATAGTTTGGCTTCTAAGGCTTACTTGCACATACACAGATTTCATTTCTTGAAACTGTTTAATATGAGCGACCACCTTTGTAATATCCATCCATCCATTTATCTCCATCCATCCATCCAGTCATCCATCCATCCAGCCATCCATCCATCCATCCATCCATCCATCTGCTTATCCAATTCAGGGTTGTGGTGTGGCCTTTTAAAATTAATATATGACAAAATAACATAATAACATTCTGCTAATAAATTGATTATATGATATTATAATACTATTAATCTTGTAGATAGCTGGATAGCTGTAAGTACATCATAAAATATTTTGTAATGTTAGCTTCAAAGATCTTTTATAAAGCATTAAAAACTGGTGTACAGTTTAACACTGTATAACATAAATCTCATCACATTTAATGATCTATAACCTCACCCTGATGTAACTTATATAATGAAATGATATCATATTAAATACTGAAGTTAAATGTCACAACTGGTCAAACAGTGGTAAGTGGAAGAAGGATTTAATTCTGGCTTCTTAAATGTTTCTATTGTTGTATTTGACTGTAGGTGTCTGATGGGGGAAAGCTGGGACTGGGAATATTGTGCACAATAATTTAATTTAAAAATTACATTATTATAATATTGTACATTCTGTGGTTATTTTTTAAGCTCAGAACTCAATTAGTTAAAGTTCATAAACATTATACTGATAGAAATACAGGCTTCAGAGTATATAGGACCCTGGTTCTTGAATTATTTTTATGGGGAAAAAGGGAAAACATCCCTCCCTCTGTTTTTTGTTCTGTTTTGTTTTATTGTTGTTGTTTTTTTATACAAATTGTACTATATGTATAATAATAAATGCTTTACAGAAGACACCTGCCCAGGTATATTGAAATGTTTCACTATGAGATGTGCATGAGGAAAAGTCAAGGCAACCAAAGCTTTGGAGATGCTGGGTGACAATGGCCCAAAGAACGCACGTAAATCAATAGCAAAATGATAGAAAAAGAAGGCAAGTTGTGTTTTACAATGATAAAATCAGAGTCCTGACCTAATCCAACTGAGATGTGAGGAATCATCCAGTCAAGTGATGGATACTGATGGATTAAAAATGGTTTTGGAGACAAGAATGGTTCGGTTGTCTTTGACGTTGTGTAGCTCTCACAAGCAGCTACAGAAAATGTCTGATGGAGGTTGCTGCTGCTGAAGGAGGGTTTACAAGTTCGTTTACTTTTTCAAGCCTGCACTGTGAGTAATTAATCACAGTTCAGTAGACAGGAAAAGCACAGCTGTTGTGTGTTGGAAGTTCAGTTGGATCAGACAGATTAGATTTTGATCCGGATGTAGATCAGACCTCATTTAGTGAGTAATCATTTAAAAAATCCTGGTTACCCCAAAGACATGCTTTGAGTGTTCGGTTAGAGTAGAAAACCGCTCTGTAAGTATCAGTCCATTTAATGTAAAGCTTCACCCTGACAAAATAATAGACAATTTGTTTGAGAAAGCATAAGTAGAATTAATGGTGGCTCAGTCCCATTATAAATACCAGCATGGCATAGCAGATAACCAACATGCACAAAAGCAGGATCCCCCAAGTGGAATACAGTCATCATTGATTCACCCAAGGCAGAAATGATATTTCAACAATTAGAGCAGGATAAATGGACTACATTTGTTTAGCTCATGCACTCAGCTACAGCATCCTGATATCATCACAGCAAAGTAAGAACATCAACTCCTTCTTTGGCTCCCCAGTGGGGCACAGTAATGAAAAATATAATGCAGAACCTTAAAAAAAAAAAAGAATACGGCAGTTGAACCTGCAGAAACCACATATGCCTCCGGCTAGGATCTCTTTGCAAAATATGTACATTGATGATGCACTGCTTTCATCAAAGCTTTGGATGTGTGTGTGATGAAGCCTGTTTCAACATAGAGCAAGGAATGCCTGTTGTCTTTGAGCCAGACTACTGATGATATGGATTAGCTGTCCCTGTGTCTGTGCCTAGTTTTCTCTTTCTTCCTATCTTCTTGCTCACACAAACACACACACACACACACACACACACACAAAACTCTGTTTCCTCTGTCTTCTTTCTTCACAGCGCATGCAGCCCTCTGGCTCAGCTCGCCAATGTGGATTATGGCCCTCTCACGGCTATCATGATCTTACACAAACAACATTTGTCAGCTCATTTATCACTGTTCCCCCCCAGTTGTCCACTCTTGTCTATTCATCTATGCTCTATTTCTGCATCCCTGCCTCCAGGGGGAAAATGCATGCTACCTCCACAACTGAAAATAACCCCCAGAAGTCCCCTTTGATATTTGCGCAAATCTGCAAACGTCAACAGGGATAAGTGAAGCTTGACTGACTTGCTAACACCCATTGTGTTTTTCGTAACAAGACACGATGCAAGCACCTAGTAGAAATACCATTTGCCATCATACCATCATATATCATTTGCATTGTCACTTTAGGGAAAGATTATCTATCTCTGAGCAAAAGTTATTGCAGTGGCTGTAAGGGGATTTTGCACACAGAGATGGGGTGTCTGAGGCTCAGCAAGGTGCTGAGGTGTGAGCTATATACACACTTTGATAAAAGTCAGTGCTCACAATGGAATGAAAAATCTCTTACTGTCAGCCAGCAAGTGCAGACTTTGCAGCTTTAAGAGGTAAGGTTGGTTACTTTCAATAAATGACCTGACTGACCTTAGGGTTACAAACTCTCTGATCATCTGACAGCTAGACATGAATGTGAGGTGGTGGAGTGTAGCCTCCAAGTCAAGCCCCTCAGGTGAATACCCTCTATCATACTGACGATGGTAGACCTGGTAGGCATTATTTACTGATATGAATGAATGCATACATTTTCTAGCCAAGCCCTAACCCCTGAACACACAGCCATACATGGACCTAAAGAGACTTTGCAGACTCAAAGTAAGGGGAGAACTCATGTGATCTCATGAGTATTTGTGTAGCCTATATACAGCTGCATGGATACCAAGCCTGTTACTTCAACCTCGTATATGATGAGGAGACAAGGCAATATAACTCTGAATAGAAACCTAGGGTAAAATTCTGCCCCCAAAGAGTCAATCAACAACAAAAACAGACAACACAGCCACTCATTTTATTGCAGTTATGCTTGAGCACCGTAGACGTTCACAACTGTTTCAGAAGCCCTAGTGCTGTCAAACTGGGCACATGCACAGTAGGGTTGTAACTTGTGGAGGAAAAACCAAAAAAGCAAAAACATTTGAAATGTAATTTTGGTACAAATTGCCAAACTTTTAAACCCCTTTTTCTAATGTTTTTATTGGATTTGACTGACAATTCTACAGATGTTTTTTTTTTTTTCCTTTTATCCTGTTTAACCATTGAGATTAAAATTATGGCGGTCTCCCCATTCATTTAGGGACTTCAAAGATGGCTGCTGAGTTAGGAGGCTTGCTTCTAGAAGGACTACGCGTCAGCTCAAGTAAAACCTACCTCTGCACCATCTTTTTGCCCTTATTTTATTTTGAAAGCATTGACTGAAAGTGGTAATTTGTAGCTCTGCTATTTTAGACTTCTTTGAGAACTGTCTACTTATCCTAATATTCTTCACCCACTGTCTGCTGTCATGTGTTTAGAAATGGTGTCACAATTGATTTGGTTGAGTTTATGTGGGCAGGTATTTATTTAGTTCTTAAAGTATTTTATATTAAATTTCAGTCACTGTTACCCAGCTAGCCCAGGCTGTAATGGGATTATGCAGTATAAAAAAAAATTCTTAAATTTTTAAATTTTTTATAATAATAAAAATAAAATAAAAATAACTTTTATAATAATTTTGGTCTGGCAGTCAGCTTTATGAGGTCATCTCATGGTACAGGCTTTTCCAACACTGCTAATAGACTTCCCACATATGCTTTGTAGTTGTTGGGTGCCTTTCTCTTAGTGTTAGAGTTAATTTATTTTTTCCCCCTTTTTTTAAATAACAAAAAAATTGTCTGCCAATCAGAAAGTTGGTAGTTTAATTCCCTACAGAAAGATTACAGTCTGTATGTCAAATGCTGCAGAGTTTTGTTCAAGAATTAACTGGTATTTAATTGAATCAATTTTTACCCACTTTCACTAGGGACATATTTCCCACAAGCTCAAAGCATGACTGATTGACCCCCACACTAAATATTTGGCAAGATGTCCACTTCAGGATGTTCTCCACTGTCTGGGGGTTGTAAAGAATTTAAGTAAGGAAAAAATCTTTGAGCCCTTGGTACAAATTATCATTATCATGGGGGTCCTTTTGTTTTTCTTTCTAAAATTGTACAAAAATGATATAATAGACTCATCTTATTTAAAACATAGTAGTTCATCTTCTGCTTAACTGTTCACAGTAACTGAATTATAAACCTTCACCTATGCCACCCTGTGATTGGTGGTTTCTTTGCTAAAGTACAACTTTGAAGGTCTGATTCGAATAGTCTCTTCCATATGGTTGATAATGAGATGCGTCTGCTTCTTAAACTCTGGAAAGCATTGATGTGGGTTCCAATTTGAGGTGCCATTAATGTTTGATTTCTATGGCTGATAATTCCAATGAACTGCTCCTCTGCAGCAGAGGGAACTCTGGGTCTCGGGTGGTCCTCACAAGAGCCCTTTTCATCAGTCTTTGATGGTTTTTACAACTGCACTTGAAGAAACTTTGACAAGTTCTTGAACTTTTCCAGACTGACTGACCTTCTTGTCAGGGTTCTCAAAGAGTGGTCTGAAAGTCTTTGGCAACTTTTTATGTGGCCCATGGGTGTGGCAAAGCAAAGGATGTACTACTCTACATTACTTTCATTCACTTAATGTCATACTATGATATACCAGCTCAGAAGAAGACCAAGGAAGCATTTTCTTATTTTTAATTGTTCTGTTTTTGTCAACATAGTAGATTTAACTTTACTAGCACTGACAAATATAGCTGGCGTTATGAAATGCCACCTCACTGATGGTTAAAATGAAAATTATCAATATAAGCTGAAATCTAAAGATGCTGATTAGAACCCTGGAATCTGGTTTACTAGTCAATTAAGCATGAAAAAAAAAAATCAGACAAATCAACGATGACAAAAGTCAGAAAATTGTCAAAATTGAGTGCCATCTAATTGACAGGCTAACTTTCAATGTACAAATTTTTGCATATGTATTTAAGGGCCATTGCAAATGATCAATCACATGCTTCAATAACCAAATTTTATTTTAAATGTCACTGAAATGTGTTTGCCAAATGCGGCTAGTGTCATCGCTCTTCCCTTGCAAGTTAACATCCACACACCTGCAGAATATGGTTACACATTACTCCAGTCAAGTGGTTACATGCTCATTTACTCTGAAACAGCCTCTACATCACAGTACTGCAGAACTACGTTGAATTGTACTGCTTGAATCAGTTTTACTTACCACCTTTCTTATTTAGATCTTACAAACACAGAGAGACAGAATGCTTTCAGTATCTGCAAGGATAGCAGGTGGCTGCGTAACATCTTATAACACACAGTTAACTGGTATTGTGCATTAAGAATAATTATTATAACTGACAGAAATTCTGGTGGCAACTACCAACAGCAGCAATAATTAATTATATACTCAATGAGTGGCACAGATTATTGTTGTTGATGTGCGCATTTTTCCTGCACACCCCTTAATCATATGTTCACTCCCAAAACTGGCACACAGTCAGTTGAAACTTAAAGAATTCCATCCTTAAAGGAATGACAGACTCTTGCTTTGTTAAGAGGTTCTTGTCACAATATGAAGTACAACAGTGGTTAAATATGTTAACAAAACGATCTGGTGAATAATATGGCCTGCCCTGTGGTACAGCCTGCCCAAGAATTTGACTGATTTGAAGATAAGTGTTTCATGCATTGCACAGGTACAGTTTATGGATCCAACTTGCTAACCAAGTGTGTTAACATTAGCTGATAACTTACCACACCTTCCTTTGTCTAAGTATGATCATTGGTGGTTCAAAAAAAAAAAAAGATTGGCTAAAATGCTAATATTGAGGCTTTAAAATGCCAAGTCCATAATCAATATATAACGCCATGCTTGCTACACCCTACACACAAACACTAGCTTTTTTTGGTGCATATGAAACGTTTTTCTTTTGTACATACATTTTGGAATTAATTGTGTTATTTTACAGTTCCAGTGTCTTCAGGTTTTCCTACACTGCAAAAAACCAGCAAAATATGGGCTTGTGGCAGCCGAATGTGAAAATCTGGGCTTGATGATTTAAATAACACGCTGTGTGTATCTTCAGCTCAAAGTGACAATGCTTTTTCATACTAGCAGAGGTGAGATGTACTCATGTTCTTTTATTGGTATCAGCAACACCTAAGCATTCCCACATTGGAAGAAAGTGAAAAGGCTACTATTTCAGAGACCACTGGTCTAATCTCCTGAAAGGAGGTTTAATAGCTCTTTCACACATCAGCCTGATGCAATGGTGTAGATGGAGGTGCATTTGTCCTTCCCACCTGAAGCGATCAAACAAATATTACAGTTCCCTTTAGAGAATTTGTGTCCTTCATTGTGAGACAGCTGCTAAGATGACTGAAACCTCTTGATACCTAGATAGGAGAGATGAAACTTTATTGATCCCTGTGGGGAAATTGGATCATCACAGCGGCAAAACAGGGATAAGATGCAGCATGGGAATAAGATAAGTGGACTCCAGCACATAGACAGAATACAGAAGAGGCAGTGCCAAAAGTAGAATTTCTCTCTCTCTCAATAGATAGATAGATAGATAGATAGATGTGCTATAGAATACTGTATACTGCAGTGCAATTCAAGTGAACTCTGTAGCTAACACTACCTTTATCTTCCTATCTACATGAGATACACACTATAGTATATTAAGAATACACTGTAAATAGGGATAATATACTAATACAACTTTCTGTCAGACCAAAAACCAGTATAAGTACTTATATTTGAGAATATGATTATGCTGTTAAACCACACTGACTTTGGAAACCACAGCTGCTATAGCTTGGGTGGTGTGTGAGTGTTGTGTGCACACTGCTTTGCTTGTAGTTCAACTTGCCACTGTGCAGTGAAGCAGTTGAGAGTCACTGGGCAGACACTGCTGGTCCAAATCTCGGTGGTGAAGCTGAAGACCAAAATATCCTGAAACAGGCTGTCAGTGTGCTTTCTCACAAAGTCAAACACCCTTGGGAAGACAGCCGTTGTGATGGTAACAGCTGGGAATCTCATATTCAGGCTCTAGCACACTGAAAGGGAATGAAATCTTGTATTATAAACAACCTACTACTCATGGTCATCAAGTTATTTTTACTGCTTTGGACATTTCCTTCAGTGTTCAGCTTCCAGTTTGCTTGTTGCTTTTTCCCCACTGCTAGGGTTAGCAAAGCTCATTCGACAAAAAATGAGCATTTTTGACAGTTGAGCAGAGTAGCAACACTTTAATCAGTGTTGCTTATCTTAGGCTTGTGAGGTCTCAGTACCCACAACCCTAACCATGTAATATAATAATATATAATAAATAACAATACAATCCAGTTTGTTAAAGCATATAATACAATAATGTGTGGTTTTTGGCATTAGAAAGTTGCTCTCCCAATCTAAGAAATCAGGGAACAGAAAAATGAAGTATTGTAACTGAAACAGATTAAGAATAATTAATATTTTTTTCTTTAAAAAAAGACATTTTGTTTTTCCTCAACACATAGAGTTAGGATTACTTCTCATAATTGATAGTGACAGGTCTCATAGGATTAACATCCTAACATCCACCAGTCTGCCAGTCACCTGGAACAGAAAGCCCCAATACATGTAGGAGACTTGATCTTAAACATAATATCTTTTAGTTTCTGAAACTATGCTTGTTTAGCCTGGGTGTGTATCTGTATGACAGAGAATGAAAGAGAA
Source organism: Heterochromis multidens (assembly GCA_015108495.1). Lineage (NCBI taxonomy): Eukaryota > Metazoa > Chordata > Actinopteri > Cichliformes > Cichlidae > Heterochromis > Heterochromis multidens. Next base: position 314 of record VUQS01023031.1, on the reverse strand, counting down.
AAAGAAAGAGCGAGAGACGTGCTCGGTGATTGATAGGACGTGTTTTCCTTCTCACTCAATGTCAACCTTTCCACTCAATCACAATATTTTCCACTCAACATTCTTATTTAATATGTCATGCAATATGTGAACTCAATGTCACTAAATATCTTTCCATTCAACATGTTTCCTTAATATCATGTAATAGGCAATGTTCCAAGTATAGTTAAGAGAGACAGAGTTGCTTTATCATACACAGGTAGGCACATAGGAGGTAATGTTCCACATCTGGTGGGGTCCATTCAGTGACATGGAGTAAAGTCAACAGAGTCGTA
>VUQS01023028.1:6176-19201 GCA_015108495.1 Heterochromis multidens | reverse complement strand
TCATTCATTGATGTAGGCTTACATTTCTAGCTAGTTGTTCATGTTTACATGCCTTCAAGTTCCCATCTTTGAACCCTGTCTGTGTATGATAGTATAATTTCCTGTAACAGCAGAGGAAGCTCATAGTCTTGCAAACAAAGGGAAAGAAAGTTGAGCTAAACATTATTAGATTGCTGTAATTGTGTGTGAGACTTTCCTGCATTATAAGTTCTAAATTTTGTGGAAATTAATTGATTTATACCCACAATCCCACTCTCAGTTGTGAAAATTTGTTTGCTTCTCTTTTTCATATGCAACTAAAAATCTTAAGGGTTGTCCACAGAGGAAGCAATTACCAGTGACATGGCACCCAGAGACCATAAAAAGTCAATGACAATCAGCGACTTCAAGTGATGATGGGCGAAATAACAGCTGGCAGCATGAAATTGGTGGGGCCCAAGTTAAAATTTTCTCAAATTTAAGATAAGTGATTAAAGTGACTACCAATGAGGGTGCAGGACACCATAACATATGAGAGGGTGTTAAATACATTAGAGGATTTCCTAGGCAACCGGATCCTGGAATGTCCATTAGCGACTGTTAGCGACAAAGTGACATACAAGTTTGTGTGTGTCTATGTGGACACTCCTCTAGACTTTTGGATTGTCTGTTCATAGAAACAAACTTGAAGACAACTGTGGTGGTTATTTTCACTATCATTTTTATATTTTCTTGACCAAAAAATGTTTTGATCAAGAAAATAATCAGTTGATTTACCGTTCTCTGCGGCCCTGTGTGGGGTGCTGGGTTGAAATTTGATTTACATTTCTGGTGTTTATCTGTTTCAGAAGAAAACAGAGTTCTGAGAACGACCACAAGAAACAGAGAGACCCAAAGAGAGGAGAGATGGAAAAGCCAGTGTTGCAGACACAACCGTCCACCTTGCCCTTTTTTGACACAGCCCACGCCTTCAACCTTCTGCGGGGAATTCACGAACTGCGTGCCGAACGAAAGTTTTTCGATGTGACTTTATGCGCTGAGGGCCGTGAGTTCCACTGTCACCGCACGGTTTTGGCCGCTGCCAGCACCTACTTCCGAGCTATGTTTGCAGGGACGCTGAGGGAGAGTGTTATGGACCGGGTCGTTCTACATGAGGTGTCAGGTGAGCTTTTAGGCCTGCTGGTGGACTTCTGTTATACAGGACGGGTCACCGTCACTCAGGATAACGTGGACCTGCTGCTGAAGACGGCTGATCTGTTTCAGTTTCCCTCAGTCAAAGAGGCCTGCTGTGCTTTTCTGGAACAGCGGTTGGATGTTTCCAACTGCTTAGAGATCCAGGACTTTGCAGAGGCCTATGCATGCAGAGAGCTGGCAGCCAGTGCACGGCGCTTTGTCCTCAAAAACATAATGGAGCTAGCTAAAGGGACAGACTTTGAACGCTTGCCGTGGAAGCGCCTCCTTGAGTTTGTGTCAGACGATGAGCTTTGTGTGGACAAGGAGGAGACAGTTTATCAAATTGCAGTGCGCTGGGTGAAGGCTGATCTCCAGCGACGCCTGCATTACTGGCCCGAGCTCCTCCAGCAAGTCCGACTCCCCTTCGTCAGAAGGTTCTTCCTGTTAGCCCATGTGGAGAGTGACCCACTTGTCTACCTTTCACCCACCTGCCTCCGTATGGTGAATGAGGCCCGCAGCTTCCAGTCCTGTGAATATGACCGTCACGACAGGCCTTGCCACCGCATGCGACCTCGGCCGTCCACGGGGTTGGCAGAAATCCTGGTGGTGGTAGGAGGCTGCGACCAGGACTGTGATGAGCTGGTAACAGTGGACTGTTACAACCCTCATACTGGACAGTGGCGCTACCTGGCTGAATTCCCCGACCACCTCGGAGGAGGCTACAGCATAGCAGCACTCGGAAACGATATGTATGTCACAGGTAAGTCATCTGAAGACACTAAAACAAAGGCTATGATTGCCGATCTAGTCCAATCCAGTTTTATTTATAGAGCACTTTTTAAAAACAACAGAGTTTGACAAAGTGCTGTAAAAAAGACCAAAACACCACACAGCAAAACAATAAAACAACAAAAACACAATAAATACAAAGTAAGAACACACCACTCTCATTCTGAGTTCAAAGCCATGGAGTAAAAAGTAGTTTTAACACAGGCAACGAGGGGGCCATCCTAACATGGGCAGGAAAATGATTCCAAAGTTTGGGGGCTATAGCTGAAAAAGCTTGATCGCCCCTGGTTTTCAGTCAGATTTTTTGGGACTACCAGGAGCAGGTCAGTGACCTCGAGGGGACGCATGGAGTCAGCCACTTAGATATGTAAGGTGGTGCTGATCCTTTAAAGGTTTTAAAAACAAATGATAAAATCTTAAAATGGATCCTAAAACAAATGGGAAGCCAGTGGAAGGAGCCCAGGATGGGGGAAATGTGCTTACGTTTGCAAGTACCTGTTAAAAGATGAGCAGCAGCATGTTGGACTAACTGCATACGAGTGAAGCGTTGCTAAGGCCAACGTTACAGTAGTCCAGATGCACGGTGATAAAAGCATGAATAAGACATTCAATGATTTTAAAAGATAAAGTGGATTTGACCTTGAATAAAAGCCTCAACTGGTAAAAACTAGCTTTAAAACCTACAGTCAGTAATTTTTTGAGGTTATTTAATAGAAAAAATTATATTGTACTCATAAATATACATAGACTAGTGTGCAACTGTGTCTTCCAAGAAATTGATGCATTTTCATAAACTTATAATGAATCTATTAAAAATACATAGGAACTGGCGCTGGTTTGTGGAAGCCGCCATGTTGACCCGCCATATTTAAATACAGTGGCTGGGAAGGACATCTCCCTTCCGACGTTTTATGTATGTGGCTAGAGACCGGCCACATACGTAGTATGCCAAAGGCGGAGGAGAAGAGAAGTTGTAGGTGTCCGCATGTCGTGGAGGGACCTTCAGACTCAGGATATGAAAGATCATACCTATGCTTTATCATTGGAAAATGTGTCCCCTTCACTAAAGAAGCGAAAACACAGAGGAAAGAGACAGTGCCCCTGACATCTTAATAAAATGTCATTCTCTTCCTCCTCACCTCAAGTCTCATCTCCTGAACTGAAGTAAGGGCTCTAAAACACAAAAACATGCATAAACATGCTTATTTATTACCAATATTGTCACAATTATTTATTGTCAGCAGATTAGACATGTGACCTTCCTGTTTCCAGGTAGCTGACAACGGCTAAATAACAAAAACAGCTGATATAAGTTAACATTATGCCAGCTAATGTTAGACTCGAGTGTCCTAAAAATCACACTTCCCCTCTGATAATCAGTTTGATTATATTCTCACATCGTATGAGAGCTTCAGATTCCAACAATGTTAAATCCATTTCAAAGACAGCTTCATTTAACGCTGGCTAATAGCAGCTAACAGAGGCTAACAGTGGAAAACACAGCAGTGCTTACCAACAGAAAAGTTCAGGATATCCTCAACAACTCACCTCAGTATCGCTGTCATCCGTCAGAAGTGAGCTTCGCTTTGAGGTGACTCTGGGGTAAAAACTTAAAAGACTGCAACATATTTAATTGACACATATCCATTATGGGGTACAGTCTAAATTTAATGTTTTTGATCTCTCTTGCCTGACTAAAACATGTTTGTCCTACAGCAGCTACCATAGCTAAGATTATGCACTTGAATTGGGAGGGGTAAGAAAGCAGAATTCAGGTGACTGCAATCTGCAATCTACTGACATCTAGTAGTGACATTTTACACACTGTAACTTTAACTACAGAATTTATCTGCTTATCTAGTTTAAAATCACAGTTCAGTTTGACACCAAGGTTGGTTACTATGGGTTTTACATATTTGAGTCATCCTAACATATTACATATTTGTCATAATTGAGACATCCTAACAATAAAAATTGATTGATGTTGTCACTCACATTTATTTAAAGTGCTCTTTGTTCATAGAAAGTAAAGAGTTATTGTAACCACCGTGACATCACCTGTTGATTTGTGACATTTGTATTCAGAAGCCTCAGCTCTAGCATTGCGGCCATTGTTGTCTTGATTTTGCTGTTCCTGCTCTTTCATAATATGAAAAAGACATCATCTACTGCTTATTAATAAACTGCAGTCTCTTTGGCTACTGACTCTATGTGAACAAGCAGAAGTGAGGCAGGACACAGTGTGCTGCCAAAACAGCAGTGGTGTTATCTTCATCATCACCATCATTATTAGTAGACTGAGCATGTCTGAACAGTGTGTTTCTCTGGAAAAATCATCAGACTTTCACTTAAAGCTTATGACTCTTACAAGACTCTGATGGTGGGTCATAAAGTTATTAGCATTACCTCATGCCTCAGTGACAGAAATAACACCAGCATATGATTGCATAATGTTGTCAGGCAGATTTACTTTTCCTAACATTTGATACACTTTCTTTGAATAAACAGTGAGAGGAGTTGTTTAGAAGTTGTTGTAATTTCCACAGTCTGATGACACCAGATGGCGACTTTTAAACGGGGATTTCCAGACTTTGAATGTTAGGCAAAGCTACATTCGAAAACAAGAGCACTTTGAGACTGTCCACCAAGATAGATATTTTCTTGACAGCGTCAAGATGATGTATTCCAATTTGGTTTGTATTTGTGAAGATATGTTATGAAATGTTTATTTGGCCCTATCTTGCAATGGTGAAAAATCCTTCCAAAAGTTCCTGGATCCAGAGCCAGGTCTGGGTCAGCTCCAAAGGTTCACTTATAAGTTGGGCTAAGTCCTACCTCTGGTAAAAAGTTCATTCAAATCTGCCCACAACTTTCTGAGTAATCCTGCTAACAATCAGACAAACCAGGTCAATCAGATAACCTCTTTGTTTGGAGGTAAAAACATTACAAAATACTACCTCCTGCACTAATTTAGAAGTAAAATTCTATACCACTGATTTACTAACCTTGGCTGTTTAGGTTATATCACATTTAACTTCAGGGGTTTTCCCTGGCTCAAAATGGGCCTTAGTGGGGTGACTCATAAGGATGATCAGATCGTGTACAGCAAACGCAGTGAATCTTCATTACTTAATTTGGAAAATATGTGCATTATATGATATTTCTGACCATTTCTAACCAAGAAGACACGTCTGTGTCCTTTAGGTGGCTCTGATGGTTCCCGCCTCTATGATGGTGTGTGGCGCTACAAGTCTAGTGTGAACGAGTGGACAGAGGTGTCACCCATGCTGAAGGCTCGTGAATACCACAGCTCCTGCGTGCTGAAAGGCCAGCTCTATGTGGTGGCTTTGGACAGCACAGAGCGCTACGATCAGGCTCTGGACTGCTGGGAGGCCTTGCCAGCGATGCTGCATCCGATGGACAACTGCTCCACCACCGCATGCAGCGGACGCCTGTATGCCATCGGCTCGCTGACCGGTGAGGACACCATGGCCATCCAGAGCTATGATGCGGACACCAACCGCTGGACTATGGTCAACTGTGGACAGCTGCCTCCGTGGTCCTTCACACCAAAAACTGTTACCCTCAATGGCCTCATCTACTTTGTCAGGTGAGGAGAAAAATTTTCCTGTTGTTTCTTACGTCTTACATTTAATTTAATTTTTTAAATTATAGTCTAAATACAAAAAGTAAACACCAGTGGTAGAATTTAATTAAGTACATTTACTTCAGTCATTTGCATAAGAAGAGATTTGTCTCTGCTGTATCAGTTGGATTCTTTATATTTACCTTCCCAACTACATATTCAAGGGAAATGCAGTTGACTACATTTATGTGACACCTGTAGTATGTATGACTACGACAAGCTTATAAAATATAGTACATTGCTGAAGATCCAACAAGATGTGTAAATGTTTTTCCATGTTATTCCCTTTAATAAAGTAGTACCAAGTTAGCCAACATGTTTCAGATGTCTGAGGTTTTGGCTGTTCCACCTCAAGAAGTTTGAGGCTCCTTTTTTTTTTTTACACAAAAAAACAAAAAATGTGTTATTTTTGGAAAAATGAATCCAAATCTATATTTAAGTGCATTTAACTCATAATGCTTTTGTTTTTACTTTTTATCTTAAATCTTTATCTTATAATTTACTTTTACATTGTATTATTTACACTTTTACATCTTTACAGGATCTGAGTAGTTCTTCCACATGTGCTAAACATTTTTAAATAAAATATATTTAGACCAAGGGCATTAAGCATACTCCTGAAGGGACTGGTTTCTAAATGGATGGTTCATTAAATGTGAATGTTTTCAGGAGATTTTTTTAAAATATAAGCTGTTGTGCAGTGATTTTACTGGTCTACTAACTCTACAGAGTTAGTTCTTTGGGCTTTCCATTTATAGGTAGATTGTTCTTAATAGAAAAAAATGACTTTTTTCACCACATATATTTGCCACACTGAAGTTGGTGTTTCCAGCATCTTTACATATGTAGAATACCTCTTTATTTATGATATGACAGAGAAATTAACATGTTATCCCTGGGTTGTTAGATTTGAAGCTGTGGTTGTTTTGGCAGCTATTTGATTTGAGTCTCTTTCTATTTCTAGGGATGACTCAGCTGAGGTCGATGTTTATAATCCTCAAAAGAACAAGTGGGACAAAATTAGTCAGATGACCCAGGTTAGTATTTCACACCAGGTGCTTATGTGCTCCAATAGCAAATCATTTGCGATCTGTAATAGTCTGTATGCAGCACAAACAACACAAGTGTCACCCAAACTCAGCCAGTTACAAAATGATGATAAATGCATGAATAAAAATAAAACTGCTGTTTTTAACGTCACAACTTATCAGAAATTGATTTTACTTCAGTGAACACAATTAAAGTGATTAAAATTCCCAGCTTTCATGAAATTCAGCCCCATAATTTTTGTGTGATGTTGCTGATCAGCTTGCCAGAGAAACAGATTATACTATTAAATAATTGGAGTGGAGTGTACAAATGCTTATCTTCCTCTAGTTTATTTTGTTTTTCAACTTTGTATTTGTGGTCTCAAGAAACATTTAACCATTCATCTATTTCCTATTTTCAAAATCAAACTAATATTTCTCATCCTTATGTGATAGGTGGAAAGGTGGGAAAGTGCTTGTACATATGGTATGTTCAGGACAGCGGTTAGTCTGGGACTCGTGGTTAAATAAAAACATAAAGTTTTACTTTTTACACTCAGTTTGATGGTTATGTAACTGCATTATTTATTGATACATGTAGGAGTATTTCTGATTTATCTGAAAAGGTTTTATGGGTTTATAGTTTGAGAGGCGGCTTGTAAATTGGTATTTATTCTTTTCATATTCAGTGAATTAAAATAACATAGTTATTATATAGATTAATTAATTCACAACACAAAGACTAAATATTAGCCGTTTTTTGTTTGTGTAGTTCCTCTGCCAAGAGGTTGGCAGCTTTACGGTCATATAAATCAGAAAGGTTAGATAATATCAAAATGCAGTTTTTGTTTGGTTTAGTTTATAAATTTTTTTAAAAACTTGAACATAAAGTCAAAGTACAAAAAATATTTGTTAGATTTATGAATTATAACATAAATACATGTTTAAAAAAAAAATTCTCTCTCCTTTTTTTTTTTTTTTAAAAATCAGGTCCATGTTGGAGGCAGTGTGGCAGCCCTGGGGGGTAAATTGTACGTGTCTGGTGGTTATGACAATACGTTTGAGCTGTCCGATGTAGTAGAAGCCTACGACCCAGCCACCCGCACCTGGACTCTTGCTGGACGATTACCTCAGCCGACCTTCTGGCATGGCAGCGTCAGCATTTTCCGTCAGTTCATGCCCCTGGTGTCAAGTGCATTCGAACCCACTGACATACCCGAGTCGAACGCCATTCACCTGCACCGGCATCACCGGCACCACGCGCTCCACAATCTCAACAACCTTAACCAGAACCAGGATGTGAACCCGGCACACTGATCTCGAAACCCCTGTCAACCATGTTCTCCCTAATCGTGCCATCAGTATACTGTGAATTTACCTCATCGCTTTGCTAAAGCTGTCAAAGTCAGAAGAGAAGACTGTCTGTTGACTGGACAGAAAGGCCTGGAGCCAGATGGATAGACATACACAGATATTTTATTTATCCCACAGGGGGGAAATTCTAAGTTACAGCAGCAACACTTAGAAAAACATCCATAAACCTCTGTAGGTTAGACTGAAGCATGGTTTACACACAAGAAATATAGGCGCTAGAAATATGCATACCTGTTATTTTCATCACATTTCTAAAGTCGCATGTTATGCGACTTTAGTTAAATTGTTTTGTGCACAACCCGCATTTCCAAGTCCACTCACCACATTTATAGATTATCTACATATTAATACTGGTGGTAACCCACTACACCTCTCACTAAACCTCTTTGTCTTCATCAGCAAACATTACACACAGCTGTGAATTTAATACACTTAGACAGTAATTAATTGACCTGTAAAACATCGTTGCAGCATTGGTCAAATTTAATCTCCTCATCATTTCTGAAGTATGCCTAAGATCCACATTCATCTTTTACATATAGCAGTATATGTGTGAGAAATTGTCTATGCATGGTTTTTGTGCATATATATTGTTTAAACAATTGGCCCCTTATATCCTCAGTGGACTGCATCATCCACTACATGGATGGCCGTCCTGGGAGGTTCTATACAAAAACTCTAGGAAGCTGCTGGTTTTGTGGCTAAATAACCAGACATGCAGTTTATGTTAGTTTTACAAGAGAAACCACTTTGAGTTAGTGCTGAAATAATGAATTTATCATGTAGTTGATCGATGGAGCTATTTTTATAATCAGTTAAATGTTATTGGTTTCAGCTTTAGTTGTGCTTTTTTGTATTTATATATTTATTCATGTTGTAAATGTTGAGTTTTAGACTGTTTGTTGGGTAAAATAAATATTTAAAGAGGTTATCATTCTGTTGTGCCAGATTGTGATGGCGGTCATTACTGCCCCCTACAGCTGGAGAGCAGAAAACTCCCACTGAGTGGTTGGTGAGAACCTTTACAGGTGTGAAGAAGAACTGGATTATGAATCCAAAGGTGGTGCAGGGTCACTCGTAAGTTGTATCCGTTAATGCTCCTGCTGGTGAAAGTGGCTTGCTGGCCCCAACCTTGGACTCACCCCTGGCCTATAAATTTGAGATTATGGCAGATGAGAATAAAATTCAAATTAGAAAGATTAAAACCTGGAAATTTTTGCAGTTGGAGGTGGCCATGTCAGACATTTCACGGGCATCTCTTGTCATGGTGCTCTGGGAAACTGTGGAAGTTATTGCTGTGCAAAAAAGTCAGATTTTGTCGAAGTCTATAAGAAAACGATGCAGCTTCTCAACTGATTTATTACAATCACAAACACTTTACTGAGGAGTTAATGGTCTCAGTTCCTTGTTTTAAGTTTTTTTTAAATGCAGCATGATGATCATTTTATAAAATATGGTCCTAACTATAGTAAATTAGATGGTAAAGCAGGGTGTGCTTTGATTTACTAAGATATGGGCGTGCAGTGTCCTTGGGTTCTCAGTGAGATCCACTCTTTGTTAAACTTGAAGTTTCAGTATGGTAGTATGTAAACCAGTGGGTGAGGTCATGCTGGCTGCATTGTGTTGGCACTGTATCCAGCATCCTCGTGTGAACTGTAGTTATAGTGGACATTTTTTCTTCAGTGGCCAAAAACATCCATAACAATTAAAACAAATGTGGTGAGTTATCAGACAGGTCTGAACGGTGTGCATGAAGCTCAGCTTTTCTATGGGAACCATCTGGTGATGTCATCTGCACAGTGGATGAGAGTATCTCCCACAGGGTGAGGTGTATCTGTGTGTGGGCATTTATCTGTTCGGTGTATTACGTTTGTGTTGTTTTTTTTCCTTTTTAAACAATGAATTGAAAGTTAAATGCTCCAAATTAAAGTCAGATTACAAAATGTGAATTAAATAGCTGCAAGAAACACGATTAAATGGCATCAACAGTTAAGCCTGAAGACATGAAGAAGTTTTAAAATGAAACAAATCTAGAGGTTACAAGGAAGTGAGATCACTAAGACCTCTGAAGCTGCAGCTCGTCTCTGCTTGAGGCCTGCAGCTTGAGGCTACATTAGCTGCTACTGGCAGACAATCTGTATTATGCAGGATGTAGGCTTGGATAAGGAGAGAAGAATTTGGAATAAAAAGACCATATCTCTGGTTTTGCTGCAGCAGTTTTACTTTGAGTAGAATTTAAATTGGTGCATTATTTCTTTAACAACATCCAAATATTTTAACAGAAACCACAATAATCTGTTTACATTCCAAAAATAAAAATTGATATCTGGCACTAAACAGACATACACCTGTATGGTTAAAGGTAAATACTTACCAGGAGAAATCGGTGTGCTAAGAAATCATCATAGTAGAATTTTAATTTGGCTGCATGTGATGTTAACTTGCACTGAGTTGATTCTGTTTTTAGTGATTCTTGGGCTGCACGGCATCTCCTCATCGTACTCTAGACTCTTAAACAGGGCGATATCAGCCTCTGTAACCATGCATGAAGAAGTTTTGTTTTTTTTAAATCGTATTTCATAATGTTTTAATGTTTTTACTGTTATACTGTTTTTTTTATTTATGGATGTATTTGTGCTGTGATTGCTTTTGAAGTTCCTGCCTATCGGCTGCAAAAAGATCAGTGGCTCTTTGTAAACTCTAGTGATGAGTCAGTCACAACTGGAAGTGCAAAAAAATATCTCAGTTTGTTGTCAAGTAAGATATATTTTTGCTTCAATGGAAGTAGTACTTTTGTGTGCTTCTATGCTATTGTCAATGCACCATTATATTGTTTTTTTTTTTTCCTAAGTGTTTTGTTTGTGATGTTTTGTAAATACAATATATTCTTAACCTTATTTGCTGTGTTTGTACAATGTTTCCAGTGTGGCTACCATGAATTAAACTGCAGGCAGGTCTGAGAGAGTTTATTCTGCTGAATTGCAATGATTTGCTGTTAGCAGGGTTGCAACAAATATTTCAGTTAAACAGTTGACAGTCGTTGCAGAAGACTTTGAAATAACAATGAGTTCATTTAAACAAAAAAGCTGTACATCTAAAAAAAAATAATAATAATAATTAACCTGTGTGGCATTTTAATTTCAAACCATGTGCATCTGCAACAAGAAACTAAATTCATTTGATCGGTAAACATTAAATGCGCCCTGGAATTTGTTTATAAGTTGAGTTTTTTTCACCAAAATATATCCTTAAAATCAAACAAATGTTTTTAAAGTATTTCCTTCAGGTTTAATCTCAACCTGACATTTTCCTATTTGGCAATGGTTTCTGTATGTGGCCATTCTGACTTTGCAGTCTCCACCTTCATTGTAGAGATTTGGGGCAAATATGAAATTGCTCAAAAATATGCATTTTACCTGTCGTGATATTTTTTGCTTATCGTGTAGAGAACAAACTAAACAATTTTGATCAAACATGTAAAATGATAAATGAAAGGTGCATGGAACTTTTTAACTAGAAACGCCCTAAAATCACTGGTTGAATATTGTTATTAGCAGATGTATTTGTCTGTTGTTTTCCAAATATTTTACTCTGGCTAAATGTTCACAGACCATGTGATGAAAATTATTTTTGTAAATAAAAAAAAAAAGAAAAGAGAAAAGTTCATAAAATACTTTAAAACCTTCTTAAAGTAACTAAACTTTTCCTCAGAATGTAAAAAAAACAACAGCTACGATGTTATGCCCAAGATGTCTAGTTTGTGTTGCAGAGATATCACCTGAACTTGAAATGTGGCAGGACTGTACTCGTGCGTAATACCACTTTGAACCACGAGACTTATAGCATATCACTGATCTGCCATTCTTCTATTTCAAAGAATATTAGAAATACCTTTCAACATAATGCCGTCCAGTACAAAACCACCACCTGGAGTGACCCTAATCAAAAAAATAGTGTGCTGAGAACTTAGAACTACCACCTTTGTGACACTGTTACCAAAAGTAAGAAAATGCTTTGTTGACTACACAGATAAAGTTTTGCTTTAATCCTATCAGCAACATAAGGTAACACTGAGCTCCAGTTGCTGTAAGCACACTGACAAAATTAACAGAATTAAATAAACAAGCCAGAAAATAATATTTTACATTCAAACAGCTTTTAAAAACATGCCATTTACTTACTCTGTGTAAACTACAGAATGCATGAAACTGCTTTTCTTGCACGTGTGGAAACTCAGCAGTAGCTGACCTGTTGGAGGGGAAGAAGTAATGTTGCACACAGCCTGGTCTTACAGTCCTCAGGTCTTGGTCTCTGACAAATTCTCAACAATTCCTTCCATGTCTATCGTGGACTCATAGGGCTCAGCAACCAGCTGTGTTTGCTGCAACACTTCCGTCACAGGGAAATTCTGCGGGGCATCAACCTCTCCCAGGTTCTGGTTGGACACAACTTCCTCCATCACCGTGTCACTCGACTCGATCACCACCCTCACGATGCAGGCAGAGGTGAGACCTGTTGATGAGTCGGCCTCTTGGTTTGTGGACTCGTGAGCGGCGGATGACCCATCAGAGATCAGAGAGGCCTCCTCTACTTTGGGAGCTTCGTTCTCGACGGGACTTCCATCCACATCCTGCACAATCACGTTCCTCAGCTTCCTCTGCCGCGGGTTGTAGTTCTCAGTGCGCTTGTGAATTTGAATGTGTCGCCGCAGATGTGCCTGGAAGAGGAAATGTAGTCGAGTAATGTAGAGTTGGGTAATGAGTTAATAGGATGAAAACACACTTAGTATTTATGTAGGCAAGTGAAGGGATGAATCAAAAATAATACAAATATTGTAGATACACGGTTACAGTGGTGGATACTCATATCAAACATGGCCAAAGTTTTAAACGTCAACCTACAGTCAGTTTATGCAAATGATCCCTGTGAGAGCTCAGGCTCTACTCTTGGCTCTGTATAATGTCAAAGCGGAGGAGTATCCTTAATATGGTCATCTTAGGCACACAACTCTGGCTGTGACCACAGTAGACCCCCCC
>VUQS01023024.1:0-10876 GCA_015108495.1 Heterochromis multidens | reverse complement strand
CTTTATATATATATATATATATATATATATATATATATATATATATATATATATATATACACACACACACACACACACACACACACAGTAGTAGTAACACAGCAAAACTGAAACTTGGAGAAGCAGTCTGTTCCTACTTGCTGGATTTATTGTGTAACTAGAATAGCAGCTAAAAAGTCCAGGTTTAAATACTTCCCTTTATGACTGAACTATGAACTGATGATTGCTTAATAAACAGCAGGTTGTGTGTGCCCTCCCTAGCCATAGTTGACATAATATAAACAGGATGATACATGCTGACCTCACCCACAGGAACATCCTAGATTGCTAAAGGGATTTCAGTCAGCACTTAGAATATTCATCCAGGCAAGCACCTGGTGAACAGTGACTTTTGCTTTTCCCAGCATTACAGACTGTGGCTCAGAACAGGTTCTTCCTCATTTTCAGTTAATCACAAAGTCTAATGTTTCGACTGTTGTTGATGGTATTTGTTCTGTAAGATATGGTGCAAGTCTTTAATTTAAGTGCTGGCAACTTTGTACTGTGTGTATTTCTTGAGTGTATTTGTGTAAATGTAGGAATACACATGTATAGTAATACAGGTGAAGGCAGCTCATGGTCATTTCTTCTAGGTGCTGGTGTGTTCTTGCATGCACTGTTTTTTGTCTCACTGACCTTTAACCTGTAAAGCAGGTTATAGATAAAGGGGAGGCCTTTACAAAAAAACACATTCTTCCTGAACTTCACTGACAAGAATACAGTTGTTATATATTTTGCCAGAATAAACATTGTGTCTCTTCATGTCTAGTATTTATTTTCCCTTGTTTGCAGACTTTGTGAAAAACCGAAAGTTTGAGAAACACTGCACTGGATTTTCTGGTTATCAGCATTAATATATCTGGTTTGTCTAAACTATCATTTTTGCTTTTATTCCCCCTCAGACTCCCCTTCATCTGGCAGTGATAACTAAGCAGGCAAACATGGTGGAAGCTTTATTGAAAGCAGGGGCGGACCCTGCAGCCTTGGACCGTAATGGGCAAACAGCGCTCCACCTCTGCTGTGAATATGACCAGCGGGATTGTCTGTCTGTAGTCCTTTCTATGCCCTCATCTAACACGTGCCTGGAGATCAGAAACTATGAGGGTGAGTTACTGAAGATTCCTGATAATGCCTGTTATTATTTGTAAGCATTTTATCCCCAATTATTATATATATATTTTAAATTTAGTTTAATTAATTAATAAAATATCAAATTAGAAGTACTTGGTGAATTTGGCTAACAAATAAACTTTGTTTACTTCCTAGTATATTTTCTTTTTGGTTTTGGGTGCCATTATCAGTTTTGGGTTTTTTTTTTGGTCACATGCCCCCTGCATTTGTGACCCAGTTTACATTTACATCTATCAGTTGCAGAATGTGCACAAACAATTGAAATGAATTAAAAAGCGCTGACACAGTTACCAGACTGAAAGTGCTATGACAAGAAAATTGCATTACAACATTACTACAATGAGTACACCTTATAACCTCCTTAACTGTCTTAACTAGTGCACGACAGTTTGCTGGTGGGTATGAAAAATGTGAACCCATGCTCAGGTATGGGTTGGGTTGGTTGTTTTGGGTGTGTGGGTGGGAAGAGGACATTTCCTTCCTTTGTGGTCTGGTGTCAGTGTAGTGTCGCATTGCCAAATCTCCAAGCAGCTGAGAAGACATTAGTGTGAAAGTAACAAGTTGGTACAGAATAACAAACTCTCCACCAGCTACAAATAATTATCATATAATTAAATTATCTTAAATTATCTTAATATAAAAACAAAATCTACTTACTATGATCTTAATGAGGAAAACACTAAATAATAAGATTGTCTGCGATTTCAACATTTTAATAACTCACAGTCTTATTAAATACATCTTATTGTCTTTTAACTGTACTTATTTGTACCTCTGTAACTGATTGATTTTTCTATGTGTAGAAGATCTGAACATAAATATAAAACACAGCCTTTCCTTTTTTTATTGTTCTTAGGTTTGAGCTCTCTCCATCTGGCTGTACTGCAGGGCCTTAAGGATTTGGCAAGAATGTTACTGGACGCAGGGGCTGACATCAATGTTATGGTTAGTCCCTGTTGTAACGACTCAGTAGTGGGTTTCATAGCATCACAGCTTTTTTACATTTCCTTTCTGCATTCTCTGACTTTTCCCATGGTGCTTTTTTCCCACTCTAATAAGGACATCAAAAGTGGCCAGAGTCCTCTCATGCATGCTGTGGAGAGCAATAACGCAGACATGGTCCACTTCCTCATTGAGGTAATGAAGTTGTGTGGGCAGCAGGGTTGTGACTCAGCTCTGTTAAATAATTTGGGTTTTCTCTTTCCACCTCATCATCTGTACACAGTTTTGTATTCCCTTTTTTGAATTAATTTATTCAAAGTATTGAAAAATGATTGTAGTTTTTCTTTATTCTCAGAGTTTAGCAGCTATGCTGTATATGAGTATCTTTTCTCCTTTCTTCATCACTGACTACGCACATGCTCTTTGGGACATTATCTTTTGTTTCACTTTCTAAGTTATCTATGTCTACTCTGGCTTTCTTTACGAATCATTTTCTGCTGATTTTCTGTTGCAGAATAGATGTGATGTCAACAGCCAGTCATATAGTGGGAACACGGCCCTACACAGCGCCTGTGGCCGAGGTCAGGTGGAGACAGTGCGGCTACTGCTGAAGAGTGGAGCTGACAGTAGCCTCAAGAACTACCACAATGACACCCCAGTGATGGTGGCCAAGAACAAAAAAGTGAGGAAAAAAAAAAAAATATATAGACATTGCTGAAATTCCATTGTTACAGTGTTGTTCCTTTTATTCAGTTTTATGGTTGTATGTTCCTGCTTCTGGTGCTGGAAAATAATAACCCCCCCAAAAGGTTACTGATCTGACAGTGAATCACTTCCTTATGTTTGTCCACATTTTTGGTCTTTCTCTATGATTTTATGGGAATTCACAGCTATTTGTTACATAATTTATGTCGGAACAAATACAAACGGTTACAAAACCTACTTGACCTAGCTCTGGTTAGTGGGGAGAAAGAGTCAATGCCAAAATAGGAAGTAAATGTGTGTATCGTTCCCTCTAGAGGCCAGACCTGAATAGTGCACCATTTCTCTTGAGTCATTTTAATAGATCACTATGACATTCATTTTAGGTCATGCACAAAGTTTTTAATGCACTATAAATTGTTTCACAGATAGCAGATGTGTTACGAGGGAGAGGCTCCAAGCAGATAAGAGTTCAAGATCAGCACTGCATGTCAGTCTCACCAGTTGAGAGCAACCTAACAGAAAATGGTGAGGAACATTCAAAAAATATCTTTCACTCCCACACACATAAAAAAATTGCAGTATTTAATTTCTACTCCGTCTTTCTCCTTTAGGGTCCCCATCTCCTTGCCATAGTCGTGGATGCTCACCTTCGACTACACCACACATCATTCATCAGAGCGCTTCCCACTCTCCAGAGACTTCCACTTTACGATCTCAGACTTGTTGTCCAGTGAGACTTACGTCTATTTCCACACAGTCAAGCATCAAAGAAGCAATCAGACAACATCATCCTGGAGCGGGGTGTAACCAATGGCCCGGCGGGGCAGGAATGAACTGCAGCTGAAATTAGACTAAACCTGCCATTTTTTCCTGGACTCCATGACAAAAGACAGTCATAGTTGGTGTCCTTCCTCTGGCTTTCATGCCTTGTCAGACTGCCTGCAGCCTCCCTGCTTAGCTTGCTGCTTCTAGGGAGTCTCCTGTCCTGTACTGACTCTTTGAAAACTGGGGAGCAAAACACTGCTGTGATCAACTGGAAAGCTATGCATCAGTACAAATATGCCACTGCATGCATTCAAGACTGAACATAAAGACTATTTTTGAAACTATGTATGGACATCAGTAAATGGCGGCGATGGACCAAAACTCAATGAACTCAGAGTCCCATTTTACAAGTATTTCTAGGCACTTTGTCTTGATTTCTGATAGAGCACATTAGAGAGGATGATGCTATGCAACAAATGTACCTGGCCTTACTTGAACTGTGAATATTGCATGTACATTATGAGCGTCTTCATCATTATGCCACCAAGACTTCTTAAGTTTGCAGTCTGCTTGTAAGACTTGGCATATATTGCACAGTCAAATGCCTTGTTTCCCTTCTTTTGATAATCTAAGTACACCCATTGTATGTTTCATGTCTGTTAGTGTGCTGATGTGTTTTTTTTAATGGTCAAAAATGTAGATATTTATATATAAAATTTGTATAAAATATTATCTTATGCCTTGGTTTAGCCTCATTATTCACCTTAAACCTTTTTATGATCAATTATTCATTATTTATATAACAAGAGAAAAGATAGAAAGGGGGTATGATGATAGTCACACAGGTGACAGAACAGGATGTGAGACAAAACAGTTTCCATCCCATCTTCTTTTCTTTCTTTAACCAAGCCACTCTACGCCCACCCACAAACCCCTAACACAATAAGCAAAGGCAGTATGAGGGAAATCAAACACCTCACTGCTGCCAAGGCATCATTTGAACATTACAGACATAAATCAACAATTTTTAAACATAAAATGAAATAGATGATTGTATGAATCTTTTCAAAATAACTAAAGATAGTTTTTTGCTTGTGTTCTTGGCTATTTGCCAACAGTATTTACAATAAAACAGATTTTCTCTGTCAGCTTTGACAAAAACATAACATCTTGTGTTTGGGCATAATATATAACTGTGGTGCAGAAAACTCCACCTGTGCAATATCCCAGTAATAAGAGAGCCATTGCCATAATGACAGTGTTTGTGATGTTGAGCTATCCTTTCTGCACTCATAGACCAGCTAACAACTGTGCCTGTTATTTACAGTTAGTCCCAAAGAGGATGTGATTTTGACTAATAGTGAACATTGTATTCTCCGGATTAAAACCACAATAAGAATTCTTACTGGTATTTGTTATATGAGATATAACCTCTGCATTAATTAAGGGTATCACTTGATGGTTTGGATTTCTGGATGACATGAATACATTTGACCATATAGTGTGCCACTCTAGAGTACTAATCTCAAATATTAACAGGCAAAATTTATCTTCTTCTTCTTTCAGACGCTCCCTTCAGGGGTCGCCACAGCAGATCATCTGCCTTTATCTCACCCTATCCTTAGCATCCTCTTCTGTCACACGTCTGCATATCCTCCTTCACTACATCCATGAACCTTCTTCTTGGTCTTCCTTTTGGTTTCCTGCCTGGCATTCTCCATCCTCAACATTCTTTGTCAAATATATCCACTATCCCTCCTCTGCACATGTCCAAACCATCTCAACCTTGCCTCTCTTACTTTCTCTCCAAACTGCTCACCCTGAGGTGTCCCTCTGATAGACTAATTTCTAATCTTGTCCATCCTGGTCACTCCCAGTGAAAATCTTAGCATCTTCAACTCTGCCATCTCCAGCTCCACCTCCTGTCTTTTTGTTAGAGCCACTGTCTCCAAATCATACATCATATCAGGCCTCACTACGATCTTGTAAACCTTTCCTTTCAGTATTGCTGCTATCCTTCTGTCACAAATCACCTCTGACACTCTTCTTCACCTCTCTGATGCACTGTCCATTACTTCGGATGGTTGACCCCATGTATTTAAGCTCATCCACCTTCACTACCTCAATAGGCAAAATTCACATGAGGCCTTAATTATAAATTTACTGAGGTTAATGTCAGTGTCATTATGTTTACCTAGTTCCAGGTATCAAGTTATGTAGAAAACCAGTGTCTCTGTGATGCCCTGAGTTGAGTAGCTACAACTTTTGAGAATTTTGAAAGCAGGCCTGTGATTGGTCAGTTGGCGGTGCCTTTGGAGCGAACAGCCAACCCCCAAACGAGCGCGGCCATGTTGAATTGTCAGTTCTCTCAAAGAAGAGACAAAAGAGTAAAAACTTCTGTGAATTAGTCAGAAGTGGTGCCTACCAAGCTTAACTGAAAAGCCGATAAACAGTTAAATCACGACACAGGCGGTAAGTTTGTAAACGAAAGGCAGCAGCTTTCACTGACTGGTAGAGTTAAGTGTTAGATAGTGTCAGCGTATACTGCCTACGTTAAGATCAGCGTGCTCATATGGTTGAATGAAGGTGTTGAAGGGTGAGATGTGAACGGATGCAGATGCGGTCACTTTGTAAACGAAATTTCTCGACAGATATTTTGAAAGTTTCTCAAACTGGAACAAGACGTAACCTTAGCTTGTTAGCTCGATGGCAAAGCCCACGTCGCTGTACACGAAGGTTTAACGGTGCTTACACTCGTGTAAGTTAAACTTTCTAGCTAACTTTGTTATCGATAGCGTAACAGGCTTTATGGAGAAAGAAAATAGGCCCATGTCGCTCAGCGTTGGCTTTACTTTGTTGAAAATTGCACCGGCTAACGAAGTGAACGTAACTTCGGCTGCTAAAGTCAAAGCGGGGTTTGCTTCGGCATCAAAACAGAGGCAAAGCTGTCAGAATTAAAATGCTGATTCTCGTTTTTCGAGCTGTTAATTTTGCTTATATTTCCGGAAATACTTGGTTGACTTTTTGCCTTGTACAGCCAGTCTTAAGGGCTCGTTTTTGTAGTAGGACTGTTTGTGTCATCATTTAGCGAAGATGGGCTTTGCTTTTCTACACATCTGAAATGTATTTCGTTGATCAGATCAGGTGCTTTTGGGTGCCCTTTGTTTTTCTACTTTTCTTTTCTGGCTAGTTTGTTAAAGCTTAAAAATAACCAACCGCGATTGTTTATTTCTTGCAGGTAACCAGGACTTCTTTTTGTTGTGTATTGTTCGTCACTTCCTGAAACACTTTGCAGACTCCCATCTTAGCTTTTTGCTACAGGAGTACTGGAAACCGAAAAAAAATATAACCCCAAACATTTAATGTAAACTACCAGTGCTTAAGAAAAGTTGCTGGAACTGTTATTTTTCAAACCAGTATTAAGCTCAAACAAGTATTAAGCCCCAGCAACACGAGTTTGTATATTTGATCTCAAGGCGACAAACTATAAGAGTAGTCGGATATGTGATCAAGCTGTCCATGTTTTGATACTGGCCGTTTTCAGCCTTCGTAGCACTCAAACTTATACAGGGATAAGTGCACACTGAGAAAAAACACTTCACACTATTTATATTAATTTCTCCTTTTTGGAGAGTTGTATTGTAAATAGGCAGAATTTACACACAAACTTCTTTTTTTTTTGAAGAGGTCTGAATGTCACATTGTGAACACAGAACACTGTTTAAAAAAAGGACAGATAGGAGAAAAGAGTTTTATTTTTTTTTTCAGGTTTTAGTTTTTAATACATGTGTGCATTAAGATAGCGCAGTCAGAATTAACCAAACTGAAATATTACATACTGTGAGGAATCGCCAGTTAAGGTGTTGGACCCATGGCTACAGCAAGAACAACAAACCCAGCACCAATGGCTGGATTGAACAAACCAGCAAATGGGCAGCTCAGGGGACATACCAAGACAGCTGGACAACAGTCTGGACTCCTGTCAAATGTCCAACATCCCAGTGCCCAGAAAAGAACCAGCATACCTCAGAGCAGTGGAGGGATCAAGTAAGATACTGGTTTTAGTAATGTTTTTCTTCTACTTCCAAAAAAAAAGTTTACTTTTTAAATCACCTTGACAGCTTGGGCTTTAGAGAAAAATCTGCATGAGAACCCCATGGGAAAGTTTAGGACTTCTCAGCAAATCTTCTGGCTGAATATTGCAAAATAAACAGTCAAAGCCTTTTTCATCTCTCCCATCATCTTTATTCACCATTACACCTGTGTTGACATGACTTTGTAATTTAAGGGTTAAAAGTTATATTATTTTGCTGTTGTGAGGACATTAGTACTTTTTTGGAAGTTTGTAAATTACAGAATTATTATTGTTAATTTTGTGCAGATCGTGCACTTCACATTTGGATTTTGTGCATCCGTGACAATTTTAGAACCTCAGCCGTGTTCATACCAGGGCTGGGTGCATGTTACAAGGATTAATCAACATTAATTAACCAACAAAAATAGATCTGGATCTAACTAAATGACACAAAAAGATAAACCAAGTATTCCTCACTGATTAAAAACAGTTTACCCATTTAAACAGGGACATACATACAGGTGGGGGCAATTATCTGCTTACTCAATGAAAACAAGGGAAAAAAATAATTTGAAACTTATTTTATAATAACTTCATTTGTATTGTTTTTAGTTTTCTGTAATTAAATCACTGGGCATCAAAAATAACACTGCTTTCCAGTGGGCCATATTAAAGAAATATGTGTGCTTTCTCAGTGCTCTTCATACTACTACGTACTACTTTACAAATGCAGTACAGACATGGCCAAGTGAAAGCTACTCTTTGTAGCTAGCTGCTCTCTGCAGTCCATTTAAAACAGTGGCTACTTCTTATTCTTGTTCACTCCTTTGGTTATAATATTTATATCTGATTACAATAGTTATAATATTAGTCATGCATACAGTAGTTTTACTGTTGGGTTTGTATAGTTTGCAAACTGAGCATCTTTGAAGTTACGTTCACCCAAGTTCACTGAGCTGTTGTATAGGTTTTGTGTATTAGGTCCCCCAGTCTATCCTAGTTCAGCCAAATCACAACGCTTAAAGCTCTTTTTCCCTTAAACATCATGAAATGAAAATCTAGATTTTAGTGTTTAACTCTTGTTTTAAATTTTTGTTTTCTTTTTCACTTGATAATTTGCTGGGACTTCCACACAAAAAATGCTTACTGTAATTGTACTGCTGATTACTATTAGGTTTGGGGATGACTGGAAGAAGTGCCTGGAGCTTCCTCCAAAAGACAACAGGGTGAAAACTTCGGTAAGGTGACTGTTGTTAGAAGCAAGCATTATTATGCAGATTTACATAGACTCAGTGCATGCTGCCATCTAGTGCTGTAACTCTCAACCTCTGGATCGTATTAAACAGTAAACTAATATAATTCAGTTGTGTTTCCCAGGATGTAACATCCACCAAGGGAAATGAATTTGAAGACTACTGCCTAAAGCGAGAACTTCTTATGGGAATCTTTGAAATGGGATGGGAGAAACCCTCCCCTATCCAGGTAAATAAAGCAGCCAGAACTCAGGTTCCTGTTTAATTTAGTTTTTTTCCCCCCCAAGTTACATTAAAGTGTATTCTTGGACCTGTGATTCAGAATCTTAAAATTACCTCTAAAATGTTGCTCAGTAAAACTCTAAATGTTGTTACTTGAGCCAGTTCCAAATATCAGTCACCAAGCTAATCATTCCTTTTAAGTGTTTTCACTAGAATCACCCTGTTCTGTAAACTCACTTCCTTGCATGTGTATGCCAGAAATTTGGGGCTCTGTTGCTGCACCCTTTAACTAGTCACAGGATCCTATTACTTCTGCTTCCACTTGATACAGCCGACTCCTTAGCCATATGCTTTGCAGGGGAGTGGTCCAAAAAAGGGGAAAACAGCAGGGGAAACGCTAAGATGTATCTACAAAACAGCGCAGAAGCATTTTTGATTCATTTGCCATGCAACCAATTTTCATTTAAGTGAGTAGGGAGCCATGTGAGTCCAGTATCTAGTTCTCCTTATTACGTATAAGTATGTACTATTATAAATTGTTGTGACATTGCATATTTTTTATTCTAAGAGGCAACGATTAGGATGATCTTTTACATCTTATTCCTGTTGAATGTTTGCATTGCTCCTTGTCCAATAAATTATGCCCATTTTACTGCCTGGACTTGTCTGTCTGCCAACAGGAGGAGAGCATCCCTATTGCTCTATCAGGAAGACATATTTTGGCTCGGGCTAAAAATGGAACGGGAAAAAGTGGTGCCTACCTCATTCCTCTCCTGGAGAGGATCGACCTTAAGAAGGATCATATCCAGGGTGAGTTTCTTCTGGGGCTGAGCTGATGGCCTACATTCATGACAATGTTGAGACTAGCTTCGTGAACACGCAGATACAAACAGCAACTAAATTAAGATGAAGATGATGGCTGGTGGCTAGGCAACAGTGGAAGAAAGTAGTGAGAGACTGTGCATGATTAGCAGCTTCACAGCATATGAGTAGTGCATGAAAGTACCCTGCAGAATCAGTTTCTTTTTCCTTTATAATCGGAAAATAATATATATATATATATATATTCTCTAGTTCTCACTTTGTTTTGATTTTCACATTAATCTCAGACCTCCTTGTTTCTGTTTCCATCCAGCCATAGTAATGGTACCAACAAGAGAACTGGCCCTGCAAGTGAGCCAGATCAGCATTCAACTCGGCAAGCACCTGGGAGGGGTCAACATCATGGCAACCACGGGTGGGACAAACTTGAGGGATGACATCATGCGTCTTGATGAGACTGGTATTTAACATTTAAGATAGTTTTTAAGCAAATATGTTTGGCACAAAAGTGCATTTAGATCATGATTCTGATTGCAAAAGCTGGCAGACAGGACAGGCTTATAAAAAAGGAACAAAAAGAAAAAAAGAGAATTTTTAAAAAGATTATTCACATAGAAGTTAAAAAAAGTTTTTCTTTTTATGACTGCACCTGAATCAGTCAGCTTAATTGAATCCCACTTTTCACTACAATGATGCAATTATTTGTTTAATGTTTTTAGTTTTAGTTTTTTTTTTTTTTTTAATTTTTTTTTTTTTTTTTTCATTTTTTTTTAATTTTTTATTTTTTTTTTTTTTTTTTTTTTTTTTTTTTTTTTGAAAAATAATTTTTTTTTTTTTTTTTTTTTTTTTTTTTTTTTTTTTTTTTTTTTTTTTTTTTATATAAAAGAAAAAAAAAAAATTTTGTTTATAAAAAAAAAAATAA
>VUQS01023023.1:19856-39240 GCA_015108495.1 Heterochromis multidens | reverse complement strand
TATCCTTTTTTTTTTTTTTTTTTTTAACCATAAAGGAAACACTTGGTGTTCCTTTCCTGGCTTCCTCCTTGGATACTATTGTTTCAGCTTCTTCAGGTAGAAATGTTCTTGGTTTTTTATGCTTTAGCAGCCAGGCTTCTGTCTTACACATCAACACTGCTTTATCTATGATCCTCCTTGAGGAACAAGTTTTTACCTATATAGAAAAATGGTGGTGTGGCATTTTGCAGATTGCAAATAGTGAGCATATGATTCACTAACATAAACACGGTGGTAACAACAAAATTGGTCGGTGCACGAATTTCATGAATCTGCCAGCATTTTGTGTGCACTTTTTTTTGTGGAGGATAAGAATATTTCCATGCACATATTAGTGAATGTCCTTATAACTGGTTATAAGGAATGTATGACAGGATGCGAAGAAGTTAAACATTTAAGTTGAGAAACATTTCCTCTAGCACAAAGAAAAATCATAGAAGTAAGAGAAACTGGGTGGGCAGATGTTTAAATTAAAGAATGATTTATAACTAGATCATTGTAAAATACAGTATTCAAAATATTCCTAAAATTCACACTGTTGTGAACTTTAATGAGCACACACTATCCTTGATTTTTTTTTTTTTTTTTTTGCACGCCTTTTAGCTTACCATCTCATCTGTAGCTACCCACTAATTTCAGATCAGACCAAGTCGGTGAAATCTGGCTCCCAGTCAATCCACCCTGTGCAGAAAACTTGCATCAAGGCAACAAACAACGCCTCAAAAAAATTCCCCCGATTGAGCTATTGGCCCTTCCCAGAGTGTTATGGTAATGAGAAATGTTCCTTTTTGAACCACAGCAAGCTGCACAAACATATCAACTGATTTTTTCTTTTATTTCTTTTATCTAGCTCCCACTCACCAGACCTTGCCTTCAAGGCTTTCCCTTCGATTTAGCGTGAGCAGAGAAAGAGCCATGCTTTATCACAGCAATATCGCTTTTAAGGAGGTGAAGTGAAGAAAGTGCCTCAAGGCTACATAGCGTCTGTTATCTCCCAGTACAATATAATAATTGCACATAGCCCAAAGTAAAGGCAGTGGAACCTCAGCTGGGCCTAGTGACAAAGAGGGAAATGCGAGCAAACTAGGGGCAAGGATCAGGGGAAAGAAGAGGCTTTTGGGAAATATCAGTGATCCTCACTCAACTGAATAATGGACTGTAATGAAATCCTCAAGGAAGAAGTTTTGCTTTGTTTTATAGAATAGATAGAATAGTTTTTAGATAATGGTCTATCTATCTATCTATCTATCTATCTATCTATCTATCTATCTATCTATCCATCTATCTATCTATCTATGTAACTGCAGCACCTCTTATCTAGTTATTTTTAGCTGGTCTTTAGCCAGTTTACCTTCAAGACCTGTTTTAATAAATAATATAACTGTAAAAACAAGATTTCTACCCCTGCACAAGCCCCTACTCACCTCATCCACTCCCCTCCCCCACTTCCTCTTTCAGTCCTCAGAGAAGCCAAAGACTCACTGACCAGGTAATCAGCTTTTAATTCTCTTCCCTCTCCCCTTTTTTTTAATGTTCTCTCATTTTATCTCTCTCCCTCTCAGCTCTCTCTCTGTCTCTCTACTCCCTCAACCACTGACAGAGCCGAACAGCATGCATTTCTTCTCTCTGGGTGCTTCTTTCTCTCTCTCTCTCTCTCTCTCTCTCTCTCTCTCCATCTTTTTCCACTCTTTATTAGCATAAAAGTATTTGCATCCTTCCCTGGTGATTGTTTAGCTGCTGTGTTCAGCATCTTGATTTGATTCCCTACAATTGCCCTAATTAGCATTACAAATATACACTTAGAAAGAAAACAGAAATCTCTGTTAGGCCTGACAGACTAATTTTAGGGAATGGAGGCCAGAGGAAAAGGCAACAGTAAATTTGTGTGATAAAAGGTGTATCACTACATCTCAATAATGAGGTGTCTTATCCAAGTCCACTGAAACTACACTCTCACCACATTTATGTAAATTAAGGTAGAAGGTGTTTTGCTTAGACTGAATAAAACAGCACACTGAGCATCTTACAATGGGAACATTTTGGACATTCAATTGTGGTAAAAAGGTGTAATCACTAGAAGAAACGTAGCTCTTATCTTCTCTCTCTCTACAGCAGATCATGCCTTTTAAAGCCAATGATTAGACTTAAGACAGATCTCCTTCATTATCCACAGTTCTCATCCATTTCTCTCTAATCCTGTTTCCTACTCCAAAGCCCTTGGGGCCAAACGATAGGTCATGGCCAGCCATTAGTCTGCTGGTCCTGTGACCAGGGAGAAAAACTCATCTGTATTTTCCAGACAAGGAAATCGAGACCCTTTCAAAAGTTAGCTACACTGACTGCCGTCGTAACTGCCACACTACTTCATGTAATTTCTGTTAGAAGAAAGATCTTTGCCACTCCAAAAGCAGGTTACTTTCATCTCATCCAATCTAAGGAGTGATCTCTGAGATGGAAAGATATAGTCTAAGATGATGAAGCAATTGTTCCGCTACTATTTGAAACTGTAAAGGTCATTCTATTGACCATGAAAGTAAAACCTGTTTTACACTTCAAAAAAAAAAAAATTAACACCCACTAACATCTTCCCTTTGTCTTTCCTAGGTAAAATGACTCTTTTGGTCAACCAGCAAACAAATATGGGTTCTGGTTGGAACCAAGCCTGCAAAGTAAATGGCCCTGATCACAGACACATGGACTATAGGGACAAATTGTTCTGAGTTGGGTGCTAATGTTGTCATTATTGAGATAATTGCTTTTTCAGCCAGTAACACTGTGCCATAAGCCTCAGAGTTAAAGTCAAAACAGGAATCAATGCCTTGTGCTTCAGGCTCAAAGAGAAACCATTTTACATTTAATGTCAAACCAACAAATCTGGTTTCTAGAAACAATGTTTCTAAAGGCATACTTCAGTCAAGACCAATGAAGTTAACGCTGAAAAATAAATAAATAAATACATAAATAAGAATAAAAAAAGTTAAGTTAGTCAGTTAGTCAATAATCTACTTTGTTAAAGTTACAGCATTGATCTTTCTGACATTTTGTATAGGTAAATTAGCTTGTAATTAGTTAGTAAGACTGTGTTAGCAAACAGCTGCCAATTGAGTGTATGCTGGGAACATTGCTTATGAGAACAACAAAACAGTAAAAGAGCAAGAACAAAGACAATACAGCTGCCGGCTGTAAAACCAAAAGCAACAGGCTGAAAGAATAAAACACACCATAGAGTCGAGGCAAGCTAGAGATGGTTGACTTTCTTTGAGGGTTTGTCACTCTGAGCGACATCACAGTACACAGTCATTTCATCCATTGTTATTATAAAATTACTAATCTACTGCTTTAAATGAAAGCCGGTAGCAAATATACAGTACGCTGCCTTGTAAATAGCACAGTGGATGATAAAAGCAAGCATTTATGACTAACCACACTGTAGCTAAAGTATTTTATCCTGTGTAATCAACATTTACACAGTCCCAGTTTGAGCTTGGATTTGCATATGTACTTGAATAAAAAAAACTGCTTGAACCTTTCAGAGCGCAGCCCTCCTTTAAAATTTAAGTTTCTTTCAACAGCTATTTGCTTTGAAGTCACCCTGGCCTGTTCCAGAAAATCAATTAAAAACATGACTAATACATTTGCACCTAACATTTTCCACTTTCCTCTTTAAAATGTTTGATGTCCCCCACAGCCCAACACTGTGCAATAAATGCTGAGATCACAGAGATAGTGATGGGAGAGTTTCAACAAGGACTGTTTCACACTCATTCATTGCTTCAACTGAAGCTCTGACCTAAAGTGAAATTAAATAATGAAGGGTATCAGTAGTCTCCTACTGTGCTTTTTTTGCACAACATTCACTAACATGTCTCAAAATCCCATCAGAAGAATGGTACAATCCAGCCATAAAAGTACTTTTTTCTGTTAAGCCTGTAAGACATTTTTCTGCTGCATGATTTATAAATAATGTAGTGCAAGTGTCTTTTTCCTCCAGCATACTACACCTCCTTGCATTTCCTATATAGGTCCCCTAGTGACAGTTATCAGAAATCTGCAGTGGTCCTTAATACAAGCATAAGAGCTGTTCCTTAGGTGGCCAGTGTTAAGCCTCGTTGTCTGCTATAGATGTAGAAGGCACAATAGGAAAAGGATGAACCTCTCTGTGCAACTATCTACTAGGAGGGAATGGGAGGTCGGTCTCCCCAGACCATGGCGCCAAAACCATTATTCTTATCACTGCAGGACAACTCTCCGCGGGTCAGAAAAAAACCCTTCTGAAAGGTCAAATGAGAGTGTCTCAGTGTGTGTGTTTACCTCCTCCTCGCCTCTCTCACACTAGACATTTCTGTATTTCTCATTAACTGATAATACATCACTCATGACCTTGTGATAAAAAAACATTAGCTGGAGACATGTCATTAATCATTAAAGAATCAGGCTGTTTAGGTTATCAGGTGAGAATGGGTATATGCGTTATCGCAAGTAATGGGAATAGGCTTAATTGCTCTTCTTAAGCAGCTCACTATATAGGATGTGGATTATGTGTTGCCTTTGGTTGCACTTTTGGCTGTCATCAGAAATCTGGTTCAGGATTGGCCATTTGCAACAAATGTAGAAAAAGAGTAGCTCTACTGGTACCTGTTGGAGATGAAGAAGAATCAGTCCTATCCCTGCTTATGCATGTTCAATTACTGCAATGATCTTCATGGAAATTAGGGTTGAATTTATTTGACCCAAACAAAAAAAGATAGCCATTCAGTAACCCTAATGCCAAAAAAAATATCAATGAAATTACATTTTTAGAAAATATCCATCTTGTGTGAGGAGTCGCTTAGCTCACACGGGATCTCCAGAGTCTCCAACTGCGGGATGAGAGACTCTCTAAGGAGGCAGATGAACGACAAAAACAGACCACAACAACTGTGTCCCGGTCAGCACGCTGGTGGGGAAATGCACTAGCTGTTTAGCAGTTACTGAACTTTCAAAACAAGAAGGGCATTTCAAATCGATCTTGGACAAGGGCCTTCTCTTGGATGGAGGAAAAAAAAAATGAAATGCTAAAATGGGTTGCCAAATATACTTTGGCATTTGTTAATACATGTGGGCGGCCCCGTCCAACAAAAGTGTGTGTACAAAATACTGATTTTGTTTTACTGTTAAGTTCAAATATCAACAATCTATTTTTTTTTTTTGCAGAACTGCAAACTCCATCACTGCTGTGCTGTTGTTGTCCAGGTTGTCTTGAATCTATAGCATCTGTGGTACCAGACCTTCAGTACTATGGAAAAAAATATGTTTTATATATATTTTTTAGAAATTTATAAGTACTGGTTCTTGTAACATCCCAAGTACATTTTGTACATTCTTGAGAGTCAGGGACTGCATGTACATAGTTGTAAGTGGATCATTAACATGGACATGTTTTATCTCTATATGTACTGTGTAACTATAAGCCAAGTTACTTATCTGCCCATAGTTGAACCTTCAGAGTACCTAGCATAGACATTCTTGAGAACCCCTCACTATTATTTTGCCTCAGTATATTGGCCTGATCTTCTTCCTAAGCATTCAGGAAAGCTGCTGTTAGATGGATTATCACTCTTATAAACAAGACAAACAAAACCTGCAAAGACAGCTCTGTTTGAACAAAAAAGATGTTCACATGGGAAGCAAGAGAGTGTTGATAAACCGCAGACAGAAGCGGGAAGTTCAATAGATGTTGAATGAAGCTATATTTTCAACAGAACTGTTTACAATATTATAAAATACAAAACAAAACAAAAAAACAATCTGCTATATCTTATTTGATGTGATTGACAAAATTTAAATGTAATCTGTCTCCGAAGCAAGTAACTCTTTTTATTTGAATTTATTAATTCAATTCTAATTTCATTTTTAAAAATTAATACATTACTCAGAAAAATTGTTGAATAAGTGCCTTCATGATTTATTGTCAGTTGGAAATGCTGAAAACACTTGTTCTACACGTGTGTGTGTGTGTGTGTGTCTGAAACACAAAAAACAGCAGGATGCAAGATTAGAGATTCAAAAAGCTCTCTGTATTAAGCAAAATATGTTTTAATTATCCTAGTATCATTTTTCATTAATTAAATATTGGCTATAATTAAACAGAACAATTCTCATTCCTATTGCAATTAATACACACCATTCATTCTGTTGTTTGGCAACCAAAAGCTGATGGCTGGTTGCCAGTCTGGCAAACCACGTCTAAAATTTACTCTGGGGCCCCTGGAGAAGTTGGATAGATTTTGTTTTCACTAGCTAAAGCTCTAGGATCTAAAACCCAACCAGACAGAACAGTGCTGAATACACAACACAAAAGCACGCTAAGGACCTGTCTCTCAAAGCAGCAAAATTGAATTAGCAGTTTAACAGCACTGAAAGCAAGGCAGAATAGGGTTTCCTTTCATTTCAGTCCATGGTCAGTTTTCTTTATTCAGCTATCATGATTATCCCATTTTCTTGCCACAGGGTCCAAGTCAATGAAAAGAAATGCCGACTTAAAACACGGATCCAGAGGAAACTGTTTTGAATGCAGCGTTCTTATTTATGCAGACAAACGCTGCTTTAATTATCACTGGGATAGTCTCATAAACTCTCCTGTTTTGTTTATCTGCCCTTTTTCCATTCACAGTGTTTACAAACATTGCCCATTCTCACAAACTTTCAAGGTGAAATTAAGTGTTGCGATAATACAACAATATCAAGCAATAATTTTGAGTGTGAAAAGTATATTTAGACTTGCAAATCACTATGTAAACGAGGTCTGCAGTGGAGGAGTCAGCTTTACTGCAATCACAGCTTCGGGCTTTAAAATACCAAATTAATTGCTAAGCTTTACTTTCATGCCAAATCCAAACTGAGTCTGACTCTCTTGCCAGCATCTATTTGTCAGTGTAGGTGTTAAACTTTCCAAATGATGAACATTTCAGACGCAGAGCCTATCTGAGCTGGCCAACAGCGTTGCTAGTGTTATGCGCTATAACTCGCTAACCTATAACGTATGCCTGAATTTGAGCTGTCTGCTCTGCGTAAATCTCGCTGTCGTGCTGCAGGCGCAGGGGTGACAGAGAGGCAGATGAGGACATCCAGTGCAGTATGAAGGATGGTGGCAGCCGTTCCCCCAGGCCACAGTGATGGCACTACATCGATCCAGCCACTCCGGAGCCTGAAGTGCAGAGCCTTTTGGCTTTGTCAGCACTGTTCAGCTCAGCAATGCTACAACTCCCCTGATCACTGTCAGAGACCCAGGAGAAAAATCCCAGTGAATGGCAAGAGAAAATGCTGATGTATCTAGAGTCAGGCAGGTGGCACAGGATGGGCTAAATAACTGCTAAGTATTCAGCATGCACTTCTTCGAAATTTATACA
This sequence comes from Heterochromis multidens, assembly GCA_015108495.1. Classification (NCBI taxonomy): domain Eukaryota; kingdom Metazoa; phylum Chordata; class Actinopteri; order Cichliformes; family Cichlidae; genus Heterochromis; species Heterochromis multidens. Next base: position 31,813 of record VUQS01023023.1, on the reverse strand, counting down.
TTTCTACCTGTTAGAGAGTCAGGCAAATTAATGTTTACTGTAGGGGAGAGGAAAAGCAGGAAAACAGAGGGGGCTTTTGGAGTGGTTCCTCCTTCATCTACCTCTAAACAGAAGCACCTGTTTCTCCTATTCAGCCTGCCAAATGCTCCTCCAGGAAACTTAATTCTACTAATCCATTTTATATTCACTCACGTGGAGGTGTGCCGGCACCACTGAAGGTATGCACACATGTTATCTTCTTCTAAGGTGATTCACTATGTACAATAATTTATATCTTGTGCCATTGATCTCTCAATTCACTTTAGAGACTTCATGCTTTCTCTTTTTTCTTTGCTTACTGAAGGAATCAATACGGGCCAGACTCTAGTCTTTCAGCCTTCTGTTTTATTGTTAACTCTTTTTAAAGTTTGTCTAGATCTGAGTCATAGCACAGACACATGGAAACCCTGCAAATTCTAAAAGCATAAGCCTTGGCACTGAAGAGGCCTTGACATGCACAGGTAGAGAAATTCAATAAAGACATAGACAAATGTTTCAAACCTCATGTCTGGGGCATTTTGAATTAGGCAGCTACGGCGGGGGCAGAGATTTAAATAATGTGGCCCTGAATGTGGCATTTTAGAATGACCTCGTGATCAACGATACACTAACACAACAAGGAGACATTCAGATATTGTGGAAAACAGTGAAAACCACACTTAAACATTTTCTGAAATGCACTTATTTACTTTCTTGTTCATAGTTAAAGAGGAAAATCGATGTCTGTATATAGCTGAGGGAGCATCTAGTTAGAGCTTTGAATAAGAACTGGAAAACAGATTGAGACAGGTAGAGAAAAATAAACACAACATCATCACATTTAAAGTTTGCTAATTATCACATTTTATCAATCCAAATGCTATCATGCAGAGGTTTATGTGATATGGTAGTTTCTTGTTTTAAGTAAGTGTTGCTTTTACACTTTGTTAAACAAAATACAATATGTTAATTAATAAGCTGTGCAGGTGCTTGCAGATTTTATCGCCTTTGGGCAGAGCCCGTTTAGCTCTTTGTCATTGTTTCCCATCCTAATGCTTAAGCAAGCTAACTGGCTACTTTTTATACCTTTATATTTACCATTCACAAATGAGCGTAACATCAATCCTCCAAAAATATGTAAGGCGAACCTTTAATTTACCACTAAAAATTGCAAAAAGCATGGATTTGCTAGCCACTTTTCATAAACATTACATATTGGTCATCTCTGACAATCAAGTTTTAAGACATCCACTCATTTTCTTCTGCTTATCCAATTCAAGGTTGCAGGGGTGTGGGAGGCTATCTCAGCTGTGATAGGGCAAGAGGTGGGGTACACCCTGGATAGGTCGCTAGTCTATCACAGGGCTAACACAGAGGGACAGAGAAACATTCACACTCACATTCACATCTACAGTATGCCCAATTTAGAATCACCAATTAACCTAACATGCATGTCTTTGGACTGTGGGAGGAAGCTGGAGAATCCACACAGGCACAGAGAGAACATGCAAACTCTACACAGAAAGGCCCCAGACAGCAGGTGGATTCAGTGGCGATGGTCTGATTCAGGACCTTGTTGTTGTGAGGTGACAGTGCTAACCACCGCATCACCGTGCTGCCCTCATCTTAGTGATATGCTTATTAAACTGTCTACATATGACCATATGATGAAGGATTTTTCCCATCAACAGATATACCACAGGAGTTTAGGGGCAGCGCCTTAAGAGACCCATTAGCTTTCGACACATTTCATCTCACTTCCAATCAGACAATGAAGGAATAAGCCTCCAGAAAAAACATTTATCTGCAAAAAATAAAATCAAATGATTCTGCCAGGACTTGTAAAACTGAACTTAGGCTTTCTGCTGTGCACAGGAAAAACGCTTCCTTTCAACCCATAACTATGTGTGTGTTCAGCAATAACAGAGCAGTGAAATCCATTAGGCACTATTGCAATGCTGGCATGGTTACCGTTTAGGTGGGATAAGCAAATTCTTACACACACAGGCAAATTTGCAGGGTTGTCAGATGTGAAGAGACGACAAATAGTCATCTCTTCGCTTGAGCATCAACATAATCAAGTTGGCTTGTTTTAGGCTGAAGAGAAATTTGGATTTTCCCAGGGGGACCTGCAAAACGATGACACGTATCATATAAAGAAGCATATCACTCCCTCTAACCACAGCCACAGTTTTTCTCTCTCAAACTGCTAATGTAAAAGAAAGTAAAAATCTTTGTTATATTATGTGATTTACACTAGTTGATAAAGTGTTCATAAAGGTTTATAGACATCATATGACGGAAAAAAATGGAATGACATGACATTTTTCTCTATTGTAGCGGGAGGAAAAAAAATACAATTCTGAGTATTTCACATGAAAAGCTTGCTGGGAAATGTCAAGCTGACTGTCATTAAAGACTCAGTGACATTTTTATTCCATCTTTTAAAGCTATGATTCCATCTCTGCCAACAGAGGCAGTAATCTGCTGCTCCCCAACAGACAGACGTCAGACAGATTAACTCAATTACTCTTTGACTTGAGTGAATGAAGGAAACAATACATTTCTCATTTAAGCTTAATCCTGTGTGGGAGCAGCGGAGGAGGAATATAGCAGGTGGAGGAAAGGCAGAGACGGGGAGAAGGCGGGAGCGCATGGGGCTTAAAAATGAATTCTGAGACAGCCGGCATGTTTGCTCATCTTTTTTCATGCTCTTGCTTAGTTGGCGAGTGGCAGAGTGAGAGAGACAGCAGAGGCGAAGATGGAGAGGAGGAGAGACGGCAAGAGATGGAGAGATAGACATGATGGAGTGACAGACAGGGAGACAGTCAGGCACAGGGAAGAGAAATGAGAGAGACAGAATGGGGTTTACAGCTTCAATATGTCAGAGTTAGTTTGCAGTATGAAGCAACAAAAAAAGTCAACCAATTTCCACTGTGCTGACACACCCGAACTAATACCCTGCACGGGGCATTACAGTCAGTCTTGTGTATGAAACACGGTGTGACACATGAGGTCTCTGTATTGTCTGCAGCATCTGTTGCAGGGGCACAGATGGCAATGGCCATTCTCACCACTGCTCCGCCAAGCTCCTGCCTCATGGGAGAAGTGGTCTGTGATGACGTTTTACTGACAGTGCAGGGTCATCTGGCAACACATGACACAGGGGGTGTGCCAGGTGGGGGGAGGGGGAGTGTTCGCTGTGTGAAGGATGGATATTTGTACAGTGTGTATGAAAAGGTCAGGTCTGGTCGCTTACTGCGGCAGCAACATCATTGAAACCCTGGGGCGGCAGCAGTGGTGAAACCCGGGATCCTCAACAAAGCTCTGTCAGGCTGCAGGAGAAAGCTGTCAGTGCAGACGCCTAAACCTTTACCGCCCTTCCCTCTGCCTCACACTCACTCTTGCCTCACTCTGACTCATTGTGTCAGCTCTTCAAACTCTCTCCATTCTCTCCTGCCTTAAGCTAGACGCAGAGAGCAAAGGGAAGAATGAGTCCATCTTTGGCTGCTGTAAACAAAAAGGAGAACTCTTTGTGGTGTGTGAATTTTTCTGTCTTCTGTCTGCATGCCAAGTCTAACTTCCCCTCTGTTCCTCACACACACGAGAAGGAATTCTTTCTCCCCATTTTCCTCATTTACTGGCCCTTCGATTACTCACAGATAAAAATAAATTGAAGGAGGTGGAGATAATGAAGATACGGTGAGAACAAGGCAAAGACAGTGATCCAGGAATATTGAAATTGACTTTGGCGGCTCCAGCGCTTTTTCTGCTCCTCCATTCTGAATGGTGATAAAGGCTCATTAAAAATTCAGGGATCTACTATCAAAAGAGCAGACGTCGGCATTTGGCTGGAATGTGAGACAGCCAGCAATGTCTGGACTGTCTGCTGGCTTTGCTGTATAGGATCAGAACTGTTTCTATAAATTTGACTTTTGCAAATCCAAACACAATTTTTAGACTAAAACATAAATAATTACAGTGTCATTCAAATACTGTAGTTCACAAATGTCGTACACACAACAAAACCACACGCAAACTGATATTGATATAATTTTTAAAAAGTTGACATAATTAATGGTTTTCTGGGACCATCAGTGCAACGAACCAGTGACGCTACTGTGATGTCATAGTTTTGCGACTTGGAGAAAAAGGGCTAAATCAAGTAGCTTGTTTGCAAGAACCTAACCAAACTGCAACCACAAACAGCGTGTCTCAAAACAATATGTTAACACTTACAATTAGTTTTAGAGAGTAGACAGTACTTTTGTCAGTCTTTAAAACAACCTCCCCTGACTTTGTGAAGCCTATCCAGGACACACTGAAATTTGCACCTAATGTTGGTGCTACATGAAAGGCAGAAGATCACTAGTGTTATTGCAGTTCCTCCTAGGGGGGACATAAGTGTTGGAACCAGATTTTATGGCAAACCATTCAGCATTTAGCAGTAAACCCCCAAATGTGAACCTCATGGTGGCAGTTGAGAAAAGTCATTGGACAGACAATGTTATTAGGTCATCTGGGAACCATAAAAGATTCTGAACAACAGATAGAACATATTTCTCTAAATGAAGTTAACACTTCTACCTGCAGGTCAGGGCATCACCAAATGCATGACTTTTCTGCTCTCATGATCATGGCTATCTTTTCTAAATCTAAAGGAAATAAATATATTAGATTAACAGTGTACACATATCCCAAAAGAAAACGTCACCAAATCTACAATATTTGCAAAAATTTTGAACAATGTGGCATCCCTACAAGCCAACATTTCCCTTTAGCCTGACTAAAAAGTGACACCTGAAAGAGATTTACACATACCATCCTTTTCTGAAGGCACTCTGCAAGAGTAAGACAATTATATTTTATGCGCAGCCTGTTGGCACTTACAATTATGAACTCAATTAATGACCACAAGAGGCCAAGGGCATAAAGCATTCAGTGCAAAGAAGACGTCTCGTATTTATTTCACTTCACCATTTTCACATACTTTACAAACTTCTGAAGCTGTAATTATCTTCTATTCATGTGAAACTATTCAAGAGTTGTGGCAAGATTATTCAGTAGCTTCACAGATCCAAATATCATACAGCTTGTTCTATGGCCATGAATTATTCTATACGTTCTTGTTGAATATCACAACTGTAAACCTTTATTAACTATTTCATGTATGCATCATGTAATACTGGTAGTAAGTGTAGGGCGTAGCCTCCCTGCAGAGCTCCTAGGTATACATGTTTCTAGTTCCTGCATACACCTTTGAATATCCATTTTCTAGTTTTCTTTGAGACAGTTTTTTACCTCTTCAAATGATGAAAAAAAAAACAAAGAGGGATCTGTGTCAAAACACATCTCTACAAAATGAGAAAAAAAAAGAAAAATGTGTTCAAATGACAGTTTGTCTGCACTTAACATTGAACATTTGCGTGGTTATTCACAATCTCTTTGTCTTATGTTTCAGGTGGAAAGCAATGGGCCTGCTAGTTAAATTACTGCACTTAAACACTGAAATACACCTTCCATACCTGCATTTGACAGAATCATTTCACAACAATTTTCTGAGTATTTTATAACTGCAATTACCCATCAGTTTGCCCAGATGTCCCCATATAAGCAGTATAAAGTGTTCAGACTAATGCTAGTCTAACTTATTATGACTAAACACAGGGGATTTTAGCCATTGATTCCGTATTACTAGGTTTTCTTAAACACAAGATACTGTTTTGGTTAACTGGTTTGAAACAGTAGTTATGAGTTAGAAGAATTATAACGATTAAAAGATTAGTATAAAGAACCAAGCAAATTTCACTATAGTGAATTAATTATTATTATTTTTATTTATTTTTTATACTTCAGTTACCTTCTGATATCTATCCTTACATTCACTAATTACAGTTATCCACCTTATTCATTGTTTACCATGATTTGGATGATATAATGGACATGCCTTTTGTTCATGGCGAAAGTGGAAAATCAGCTCCCAGGTCCCTCTCCTGCAGCAGTGTGTCTGCACAGGAAAAGTAGCAAGAGGAGAGCTGCAGCTATGCAGCTACATTGTTCTGTCTGTGCCATAGGGTAAGGTGGGTGGATGGTGCTACGCTAAATGAGTTCAATATTAAATCTGTTGTAGATTAATGTATATACGGTATTTATTAATGCAGCTCCAAATGTGCTTCCATTGGACAAGCTTCATTGTTATTGGGGATGTTAGGTAGCTTGAGAGAAATGGACAGTAGGCTTTATAAGAAATCAATATAGAACCCTGTTAAAAACAGTCTTATCTCTTTGGAAATGTCTCCTGTAGTGGTTAAACATCAGCTATATAATTTCATTTGTGTATATCCATTAGGCAATCATTGTGCTGAGAGTCTAAATTTGTTTCCTGTCAAATCGGTCAATTTGGCTGAAGGCAAAGTTAAGGTTCATTAGCTTGCCAAGGTTTTGCTTGGACTGTTTTTACTAAGTAACAAAGGTTTTATTCCATCAGAGCACTGATCTATCCATGCTCTTCAGCCTATCTGAGTCTGAGTTTTGGTGGCAAACTAAGCAAAAGAGTATAGATGTCCTCCACAGCCATGACCTCAAGTACCTCTTGGGGAATACAGAGGACTTCCCAGGCTGAGTGAAAGTATAACCCAACCCGCATGTTCTGGGTCTGCAATCTGAGCTCTCGCCAACTGCAAATAACCACAATACCTACACAGAGAGGTATATGGAAGGTGTGCAGATGATATGCCCAAAATTGCCTTAAATGGCTGTATTTTGTATCTACTTTTTGGACACTTTAGTCTAGTGTCAATTTTTTGTCATTACTCAGTGATGGCAATAGTTGAAATTTAAAGTGACTTTAGGTGTAATTCTATAAGGGAGAAAAGTGTGATTTATAAATATTTCAACATGCATTCCCAGCAAGGAGCATCATCCGTGGATGTGTGAGAAGATGCTTAAGCAGAGAAACCTAAAAAGCCACCAAAGTCACTGAGAAGAAAACTGGAAAAAAGTAGCTAGACACAAAAAGCACATCATCTGCTTACTTGTAAATTCCTTCCAGTAGCTGAGTAAAAGTGAGCACTAAGTCTTACATAAGTACAAAATAAATGTAAACGTACCTTTGCTTCAGAAACATCTGAGGTGATGTTTTGTTCCTGCTCTTGCTCTTTTCTATTCACTCTGAACATGTCTCCATGCCAATAATATTGTTGAAATTATGTTATAAATTTGCTAGCAAAGGGTTCTCATATTGGTGTATTACCTGCAAGCTAGAAAGACCTTCACACAGAGATGTAATTATAATACATATTAAGGCTGTAATTATTACTACTGCTTCTAGAATTATTGTGTATTTCAGTTGAGGGGGTGCTTTGTCCAACCCATTCTCATTCCCAAGTTGTCACACAGAAACGCTTAGTCAAAACACCTCCGGTAACCCTCCAGCATAAATTTTGGAGGTGAATTGTAGTTTAATTGAGTCAATTGGAGATCCTCAACATGCGAAACAGATGCTGTGAAAAGTCCTCTATTGGTGTTGCCACTGTAGCAGGATGTATAACCATGCTAACCAAGGAAATGTTGAAGCTTGTTTCAGATGGAAGAAGTTCACCATTTAACATCTTAACACTGTAAAAGGGTGTATTTTAACCCTAACTGATTTTTTTGCCCCTTAAAATAATTTTTGTTCTTCCTCATGATGCTAAAGTGGTACCCCTTTGCTTAAAACAAGAAGGGGTTCCTGACAAAAGTGTCAGTTTGTAACAAGTCTGGGGTGCGAATGTGCTGACCCTAGCCACTGCTCCACTGCTATGGGAAAAATTATTGTAAAACACTGTACAGATTTCAATGTGCACATTTCATCATTTTAAAATATATTAATACTAATGTTACCTATCATAGCTATCTGAGAAGTATATTAGCCACACATTAACCATAGTATATTTAGTAGTGCCAGGTTAAATATTTTAATAGTATGTGTTTTTGCATTTTATTCAATATGAAGCAACCAAAATGCTTAACTTTTACCAGTGCTGCTTCTGTGCAGCCAAACAGCCCCGTGACTTTACAACATTGTGTTACAGATGAAAAGAAATAGACTTGCCTGATATAATTTTCTAATTAGGACAAATATGTTAGATCAGCCGTTTCCTTCCTGTCATTGTTTTATCTTTGGTACAAGATAAGCTGAGATCAATGAAAAAATGGGAAACAGGCAGAAACAAAAAAAAAAAGACACTGGTGTCGTTATCAGTGGAGTACAAGTGAGAGAAATAAAGAGGAAAACACAATGACAGAGTGAGTCAGAGAAAGGAACAAATAAAGAAAAAAGTGATCAAGTATATTTTAAGGAAAAATTATTTTCCCCCAGGACCCAATTGTCAGTTAAAAGGTCACAATTATTAATGCAAGAAACTCTTCCTGACTTGTTACGCACCATTTATGAGGCAACAATAAAGGGGAGAATCAAAAGTAAAGAGGGCATAGAAAAACAGGATGAAGAAACTAAAAGAGATCTAAGAAGAAGACAAAAAGAATCCAGAGAGAAAGAAAGGGAAGCATGAAAATTAGTGTTTGTGATCAGATACAAATAGAAAGAAGGATGAAGCGGTGAAAAACGTTCATGGTGAAATGATGAGTAATTGGTAAAGTACCAAATTTACCAGTGAGTAAAATGTATAATAAAACACAGCACTGGTATAAAATGAGTTTTAAACATTTCCTTAAATAATCTTTATTTAGACTTTCTTCCTAGAATTTTACTAATCAGCATGTTAGTGAATGGGTTTTGGGCAAACAAGTCTTTACAAATTAGATTCAACTTTATTAGATTAGCTTCAACTTTATTGTCATTACACATGTATATAGATACAGGGTAATGAAATACAGTTTAGCATCTAATCAGAAGTGCAGAGAGCAGCAAGTGCAATATATGTAATATGTACAGTTAATATATGTAGTATGTACAGTTAAGAACAGATTATGTACAGGTAAGGGCAGTGTAGAAGGTGGGAATAGTTATGTACAGGGGTGGGAATAGTTATGTACAGATTATCTACTATATGTGCAAATATACAGATGTACTATGGACAAATATACAGATGTGCTAGTAAACAGATCTACAGAGTGCTATGAATATATATACAGTAGCACTGTGAACAGACCATAATAGTGAACAATGTAAGTATTTAGTTAAGTGTCTTAAATTAGTTAAATGTGATCAGCAAGCTGTTAAATCATGGTCGGATACATGCTGATTGACTTTAAATGAGCAACCACACAGCAACTACCACAAGTGCTTCAAGTAAAAAAGGGCTTGAAATTATGAATGAAGCACTCCTGAGGTAGTTCCTGTGGAATACAGACAGCAGGGAGCTTGAGAAAGCACAAAGGAAAAAAAGAGCAAAAAAAAAAAATCTAAAATTGTTAACATTCCAAGTTGGCTATGTTTGTGCTACATGGACCATAATGCTTTGTTGCTTTCTACTGAAAGCACCACATTGGTAAGCCATTGTGAATGCCGGAGACAAGCTGAAAGAAACATCACGGTGGCAATTCTTTTTCAAGACTTGAGTGACAAAAGTGTTCATTTCACAAAGCATACGTGTCCATACACTCACAGATGCAGATAGATGGTGGACAATGGGCAAATCATACAGCCCAGTACGCACGCATATCCAAATGTAAACACAGCAGTCAGGCTTAAACAGTGACATAAAGTGCAGTTCCCAGGTAAACGAATTCCTAAACGAAAGTACTCAAATATGCATGTTATACAAGGTTATTTAGAGTAGCTGAAGTTTCTGTGAATTTGTCCTCTTTAGCTCCACTCTGAATAAATAAACAATAATAATTGCTTGTATTGTTGATACTGTAATGCTGTTCTTTTAATTATTATTCTGCCATTCAACGAGTGATAATGTCATCATCTTCAGTGTGCGTGCATGTGTGTGTGTTTCAGTTGAAGTTTAGCTTTTTTTCTAAAATTTTCCAGCTGCATTGGGACTTCTTGGGAACTGTTATTTAACTCATTGTTATAGATGCCACTTTAACCATTGGTATAATTACTACATGTAGTCTACAATAGTTATGAACATTTTGCAGGACAAAGCCAAAGGAGATATCCAAAAGCTTACTTAGGAAGATGAGCACTGATGCTGAGGCAAACACGTGTGAGATGAATGAGTTAAAAATGCCTCCTGGCATCATGACTTAAATGTAAATGGAAAAATTATTCATTTTGACTCGATATCTGGCAAATCATATGATGTTCATTGTGAAAAAAATATCTATAATCCACTGAGAAACTGCACAATAAAAAAGCTTCAGAATTTAATTTGCAATACTTTTGTTTTGAAGTTTCTCAATGATAGCAGTTTATACAACCAAGGGTACGCTGCAAGTATTTAATTCTGCATACTTGACGGTACAGATTTTCTGCAAAGACATACAAATGTAAAGGCACGCTTAAAGGGAGTCTCAAAAGACAATGCCAGTACATACTGTAGTAGTTTTTATGGGGGCTTTGTCTCCTCAAAGCTTGAACATTTCTTTCATTATTTTGTTTCTTAAATAGGATTGTGTTTTGCTTTTATGTTTTCATCTGTCAAATTTAAGGATGCACACTGCGTAATAATAATAATGAGCGCAAGAAGAAAGAGAAGACAGTTTTAAGAACACTTTAAACATGTTCCATTAATTTTAAGCAATCATAAATAACACAAAAACATCTGACTGACAAAATTAATCACATGCTAAATGCACTTCTGTAATGGGGAGTTTTGAGTAGTTCTATGAACAACAGATTGGTGCAGTCTGGGATGTGTTTGAGGAGAGAGCTCCAGAGGGAGGGGGCAGCTGTAGAGAATTCTCTGTCGCCCCAGGTCTACTGCTTAGTCCTGAGTGGTGTTGACAGGAGCTTGGCATGAGAGGAGCGGAGGTTGGGGGAAGGAGTGTGGTTATGGAGCAGGTCTCTTAGGTAGGAGGGGGGCTGGTTATGGAGGAATTTGTGAGTGAAGAGAAGGACTTTCAAATGGATCTGCTGTGTGAAGGAAGCCAGTGAAGGAACAGGGGTGTTGTGAGTGAGCAGGTGTGCAGTAGAGTTCTGGTGTTTACAAAGGCCTTTGGATGATGTACCATAAAGATTTTTTTTTGGCAGAGAAGACTGATGGACAGAGACTAGCTGTGTTTTTTAGTTGGTAAAGGCAGCTCTGGGGAGTTGATTGATGCTATATTCGAAGGAGAGGATACTGTCAGAAAGAACTCCAAGGTTGAGGATGTGTAGAGTTATCAGTGGTGATGCAGACTTTATGAATGGTTTTGGTGAGGGGTTTGGGATCGATGATGATCTGATTCATCACAGCTGAGTTTGAGGAGAATCTGCCTGCATCCACAGTTTCATTTCAGTAATGCAGCTGGAAAAAGTGGACTGAAATGTAGTGATGATGCATTCGGTGGAGATGTAAAGTTGGATGCTGTCAGTGTAACAGTAGTGGTTTCCAAAGGGAAACTTGTACAGGATGGATAGAAGAGGACCATGCACATCGTGGAGGACACCTTGTGAACCAGTAAAGTACTGCTGTTTATGTTGACAAGCTGTTTCTCTATTTGTGAGATAATACCTTAGCCTAGAGAGGGCAGTACCAGTGATGTTGAGTGCATGCCTGATGGTGTCGAAAGCTGCAGTGATGTCAGAGAGGATTAGGATATTGAAGTGACCAGGAGGACATTGTTGGTGACTTTGAGTAGAACTGCTTCTGTACTATGTAGTGAGCAGAAACCGAATTTTTTTTGGTGTGAACATGTATTTGGAGATTACGCTGTGTTTGAGTTGGAAGGCAACAAAATAGTTTTTGCAATTTTGACAGAAAAGGCAGATTATAAACTGACCAGAAAAAGCTCATAATATCAGCTATGTGTCTAGTTTTTTTTTTTTTTTGGGGGATTAAAAT
>VUQS01023023.1:2500-12817 GCA_015108495.1 Heterochromis multidens | reverse complement strand
AAAGACAATAGAATTTTAAGCATAGTTTTAAAGATAAGACATTTTATAAAAGTTTGACCTTATTTGACCTTATTTGACCAAAGTAACGTGATATTTTAAATCTTTATACAGTACTTTCTATATGTTGACAATACACACCACAAGGTTTTTTGTCCATTTTTGACCAATAAATCGTTAAGTTGATCTTGAAGACCTTGGTAACATGACCCCAGTCTACACCCTTAAAAAGTTTTATCAGAATTCATTCAAAACTTTTTGAGCTATTGTATTTACAGACAGATTGACACACACGCATGCATGCATGCATGTAAACGCAACAACACTGCAGTGCGTCTGTCCTCGCACCCTTGTGCAAGATACCAAACTGTCACTGTCAGTTTGTACCACAAGAAAAGCACTGCTTGCTTGTGAGACACTGTTTCAAGCGCTTTAACTTTATCTTCTATTTCTCTATGCACAGATACTGTATACTGTAACAGGTCTCGACATGTGTACAGCCCATACTTCCCTCCTTCATTAATTTCTGTCTCACAACACGACACTGAAAGCAACTCTTTGCACACCGTCAGTAGTGAGTGTCTGCATGTCTCACTTTGCAGAGGCTCGCTCCTTTATTGATGTCACTATACTAAGAATAAGAATGACTCCTGCTGCGCTCTGTGTCCTGGATACGAAGAACCAGCACTCAGCTCTAACTGTTCAATGCTGCCTGTCTGTGCATAGCAAGGTACTTAGTCTCACCATGAAGGCAATTTTGCAAGATTTATGTCCAGTTAGAACAGGCAAAATGTGAATACATCATATTATATCTCCCTTTTACTGAATAAATAAGTGATCCTCTCACTTCTGATGATTGCTTTATTTTTCAAAAATGTTGTGTTTTCTTACTCTGCGTATTATTTACTGTAAGTATGACATCACATTTAAAGCCTACTACCTCTCCAACCCTATTTCAGATAGTTAATCAGCAACCAAAAAGCTCCTCCTTCCAGGCCAGTTCTTTTTAAAAACAGACCTGGCCTTGCTGCTTCTGAATGCCCTGGCACAGCTGTCCACCTGCAGTGTGCCCCCACACACCAGCCTGGACCTGGACACCAAGCCCTGGGCAGTGAGCAGGGAGCAGCTCATAAATGAGTAATGGCAGTCACATTAACATTTGGTGGTAGGGCAGGCTAAGGGCAAGAAGGAGGGGAACCCAGGGAGAGCAGGCTCCCTCTGTCTTATAAAACAGCAGCTGATTAATGTTTGATTCTAGCTGGCCTCATTCTTCCACCAGCACTGTGCAGAGCTAATCTACAGAGGGTGAATTTGAGATGGATGGAGCTGGAAGAGTGGGATGAAAAAAAAAACCAGTTTGTACAGGTGCTGTTTGGAAAGGTTGATCCAGCAATAAGCTGTCTTTCCTCTGGCTCTAAGATAAAAAATATCAAGAGGGCGAAACAGTTCAATCAATTCAAAATGCATTCAGGCACTGGTATGATAAGGCATACGGCAAATGATGATGACAAGGAAATGTCAAAACAGGTTCATTTTAGGTAAGTCAGAAAAATCATCTTAGATGAAAAAGTCAAGCTTACGCAATTTTAACACCAGCAGCAAGTTACAGATGACAGGCTTGTTTCTTGTGTAGCATTTCATTAGTTTTTCTTAAATTAGGGATATTAAAGGAAGTTTAATATAAAAAACAAAATTATCACCTCATGGAAGATTCACATGTAATTCTACACTAAGTCGGCCTCAAGTTTGAAGCTGGTGAATCAAATCAATTTGGTTTGTTTCTAGGTGTCAAAGTGGAACCTTGCTGTTCAGATGGTGTGTGTGCTGGTGTCTATGTGAGGAGAATTAGCTGACCCGGTAGAGTCGTCAGCTAATGCACCTCACCTGGGCCTTTCATCTATAAAAGCTGGCCTACTTGTTTAGTCTCTCTGTCTTCCTACCAGCTCACACCAATGCTCTTTCGGAGTTTGTGTTTTTGTTTATTTCTTAAGAAATTCTCTTTTATTCAGGGCAATTTCTTGCTTAGATTCATACCTTGCCACTTACCTTGAGTCGCTTATTGACGGTAACTACCCAGTGCAGAGTTGCAGTATTGAATCGCAAATAGAGACAACATTTACACAGAAGGAAGCACTGTATGGCTCTGCTGCTGATCAGTGCAATTTAGTGTGGCAGGTAAAAGTACAAAAACAAAATGAATCAGATCACATCTTTTTAAATGTTGCTCCATGACTCCAGTACCTTCTAATGGGGTTTATGGTTTCACTTGCTAGTTTAATAATTTAAGGGTGTTGCTAACTTGTGAATAACAAGTCTATGGTTGTGCAGGGTTTCAATAATCCAAGATGGCAGTGACCAAAATACTTAAACCAAGGTTTTTTAAAAAATAATCCACAAGCAAGTAACATCTATCTTTTATAGAGTATATTGTCTATGGTGGCTGCAGGTGGCAAATAAATTTCTTCTGTTCCTGGGAAATATGTTGTCCTTCTTACATATCACAACCCAGAGTTACACCTCCTGTATTCACAAACACTAATACTGATGTTTAGGAGGTGTCCATGTTCTTCATCATAGGCTGGAGTGTTAGCGTGAAACATAAAATGATGGTAATATTAGTTTTGGATATATTGGATCATAAACCACTGTATATGGCAGTTTTTGACCTAATGCTGGCACTGGAGGTCACGTCAGGCATGTATGATGATGGCCAAAATGATTAGCAATTTTTTGGTCAATATTGAGATCACAATGATTTGTCACCATTATTCATTGGTTTTAGTGACAAAAGTGTTTTTGTCACACTGTCATGTAAACATAATGCTGTTTTAACATCCATTTGGTGTCACATTCCTGCTAATGTACAAATCTTTGCATCAAAACAAAATTGGTGCTCATTATTGCTCATTAGTGCATCTCTTAGAAGAAACCTAAAAAATATACATAAAAAAAAACTGTACAAAGACTTAACACAAAATTAAATCCACACAGCACTGCTTTCACTTTTAAATTGTGCTACATTCCTGTTAAATTAATCTTCTTTGCAGACAAATAAGGAGGTGTTTATTCACTTGACCTAAGTGCATCTCTTAGAGGCAAATATAAAGTCTTTCACTCCTTTCATTGTATCTGCAAGATGGATGTGAATACAACTCGTAGCAAAGTACTCGACATGTCGTTTGTCCATTAAGTTGACCATTTCCCCAAAGCCTTCACTAGTCACCGTGTTTGGTGGGCACTTATCTTTGTCCAAATGGAACGTAACTGCGCTGGTTTCAGTGCATCTTTATGAGCTCCATGGATACCCAGATGCGCTGCACAGGCTCACTTTTATGGAGTTTATGAGTTGATGTTGGACGATTCACATTAGCAACCATTGCATTGTTTTTCTTAGACTTCATGCATTAATTATACTCTAGTTTATGGTGTGTTTTCAGGTGGTTGGATAAGTTAGTCATGTTGATTTGCAGCACAGACACAACTCTATAGCACTCTTTGCATATGATTTGTTCTTGGATAACATCACTTGCCCTAAATCCAAAGTATTTCCAAACAACAGATGATGATCCACTT
Organism: Heterochromis multidens; assembly: GCA_015108495.1. Lineage (NCBI taxonomy): Eukaryota > Metazoa > Chordata > Actinopteri > Cichliformes > Cichlidae > Heterochromis > Heterochromis multidens. Next base: position 9,247 of record VUQS01023023.1, on the reverse strand, counting down.
CAAGGAACAAGCTCTTCACCTTCTGCTGTGCCAGACATTTGAATTTTGTTGTATATCTGTCTTTTTAACGTCCAGACTAGTCCAGGAAATTTCAAGCTGGTCCGTGCAAGACACAGCTGTGATCAGCACATGCAGGCATGTGGTTAGGTGCTGATTCAAAGAGCGCTTGATTTGCTTTTGCTTCACATTCTTATGGCGTAACACACATTTTAAATATCACTTGATCGTGCTCATTTAATTGTGCGACGCCAAAATCGTGATTGAGAATAATTAAAATTCAATTAATTGTGCAGCCCTGCTGCATTCAATTCATCCCACAGCTGTTAAAGCATCTGACACAATTGCACCAAGGTGTGAACATCATAAAAGTTGCACTAGCATCCACAGAGTTCCCTCAGAAACACACAGACTGAGGCTAAATAGTAAGATATTGATGTGGCTATATGGCTTAAATACAACAACACTACACAAGTACTCATCACAAAAACTGCATTTTGTGTCACGTAGCTGCCTCATCCTGAATAGACTGCTCCATCCAGAGATGGTTTTAAAAGAATGGCCCACAGGAATCTATGAGAAGCCACAACAGAAGCTAATATTTAGGCCTAATTCATCTATCCTTATAATGTCAATAGCCATTTACTACTCTGAGTGTCAGGCTCACAGTTATATAGTAAATATGCTTCTTTGGATGATCAGGGAGAAAACTGTAAGAGCATAGTGATTTTGACAGTTATGTGACAAGGGAGCAAAGGAAATTTGAATTTGTCATAGGTGAGAAAAAACAGACACCTCTTCATACTTCAGAGAAAACACCAGTTTCATTTTTCTTTTCCAGGGAGAATACTTTACAGAGTGTTTCACAGTTCTTGCTCTGTCTCTGTTTAAAAAAAAAAAAAAAAAAAAAAGTGGTAATATTTTGCATTGCATTACATTGTAGTCCTGGAGCTATTTCAGTGTCTACACCCTCAGGATTAAAAGAGGAACATCTTCTCTGTGGTGGCCTTTCTATTGTAACAAAATGGATACATTAAACATTTAGTAAGTTTGGTACACTAAAGACATATTCAACACGTTAACAAAAGTGTAATGTGCTTAACTGTAGCAACATTACTGATGAATTCTACAGCTTTTAATGGTGTCTACTTTCAAGTGCAGATGAGCAATAATTACACGACAGTGTTATGTCGTTAATGGAAAAAGACCCAGTGAGACTGGATGTGCTCTACATACCAAATTTGCCACTAAATGGGAAAAATCCAGTAAAGCAGCGCAGAAGAGAGTGAGAAAGAATTTAAATGATATTAATGTGTCAAGTTAAGGTCGATTAAAGTAATTTGGTAACATAGAGGGAAGTGCAGCTACAATAAACGTCAAGGAAACAGGAACTCAGCAGGTTCTGTCATCTGGCATGTTGACATTCTCTGCATGAAGTCAGCTCCAGCAGTAATCTTATAGAAGTGACAGATTAGTACTTACAAAATTCCTGGTATGTATATACACATGCACACCCCATCTACCTAGACATGCACACACAGAAACTCACAAGCATAAACACAGCAAGCATACTCATTTGCAACACACGCGGACACAGATTCAGTGCATCCTCAGCGTAGAAAAGTAAGGAATACTGAGATACAGTTATGATTGACAGGCAAATCGTTCTTGCTGAAATACCCGTTTGACAGAGAAAAGCACCAAATGCAAGAGTTAAAAGCCAGCCACAGCAATCACCTCAGTATACGTCACATGAAAGCAAACTTGAGTATTTTGTGTGCCTTTGAGAAGCTGAGTGTCTGAGGTAAAATGTGTAGCAAAATATTAGGACTTTTATTTTTTCCGAAACGAAAAACTTAATGCTCTTTGCGCAAACCCGGGTGCCAATCATGAGCATGCCTCTTTGAGGTCCAGGCCTCATGCGAATGTCAGCTCCATAGCACATTATAATTCCAACCCAGATCTTGAAGAATGACACAGTTCCAAAGCTACATCCGCTCCAATGCGCAACTCTGCCAGGGAGGGAAAAAGGGGAAAGGGGGGGTAATACAAACTGCTCATCTTTTATTTCAAGAGACATTGTAACCTAACTGGTGGTAGCAGGCATTTGCAATTGGCTTTAATAATGGTCTCTACACTCTAATTTGTGTAGGGATTTGCCTGGACCAGTCTTGTCTCACAGGCTCTTAACGCTACTGTGCCATCCAGCCTTGTGGCTGAGAGAAAGGAGGATGTGCATCAAAGTACCAAGCAGAGGAGAGGGAAAAGGCAGATAAAGGGATGGAGGGAGAGATGGAGAGGGGGAAGTCTCCCACAGTGGGAGGTGATGATGAAAGGGGGAGATATTAAAGCATGCTTTGCCATTTCCTGTTCCCCATAATATCACATAATGTTGGTATAATTAACCTCAGGAAATGTGGCTTCATTAGTCTCAGACTGGATGTTAAAATGAAGTGTGATCTAATTGGTCAAGTATACATGATGGCAGACATTAACAAAGGTGCAGATGCGAGCAGGTGCAGAAATAGAAATGATTCTATAGCAAAAGACTGACAACATTCTATGATTATTTTACACTGGCAACATGTGCTCTTACAACACAAATAGACATTCTATAAAAAGAGAAACACTGCACAAGAAAGTGGTCTGACCCTGGAGAAAAGTATTGTGTGTGTGATCTATATTTCCTTCTTTGTATGCTCTGAACCTTAGCACATAGCCTTAGACCCATTGGTTCCAGCAAGTTTCCTGTCTCCTCTCATCTGCATCACAAAAAGAGGCTTTTTCTCCATAAAAATACTGATCAAGCCTTATCTTTTGAAACATGTAATCCACTGGGGAAAGGCGGACTTGTAGCCATTAGGCACTGTCCTCTGTGCCTTGAGTCTCTGCTGTCTCCGCCTTTGTAGCAAAAGGCCAGAGCAAAGCTAGTTTCCATTCAGCTGGGAGAGCTGGTCAAAGCTACAAGATCAAGCAGCTCCCAGCGCTTTCTTTTTTCTTCTTTTCTTTTCTTCTTTTTTTTCTTTTCTTTTCTTTTTTTTAAACTAAGAAATACTTGAGTTGTCTTGATAGTTTTTGGAAAATGGCGTGCAAAAATTCTCCATAGAACAGGATCTTATGTTTTCCCTGGACTCCTGCAGGTTTGACAGCAGTTTTGTGGAAAAGTTTGAAAATTTGGAAGTGCTATGTCTTAAATTGGGTAGAAAATAGGAAATTCTCAATGGAGACAGGCTGCCATTTTTATGCTTGTTTGTTTCCTTTTCTGCTGCTTTCTCTCTTTGCACATACTCTTGCACAAACCATCTGCCATACAGGCCCTGTGTGACTTTACTTCAAGAGCTCTTAGTGGCTGTCTTCATCAGCTCAAGATCTGCTGCAGAAAAACAGCTTTAATTGGTACTGAGGGGGGAAGAGAAGCAGAAGGGGCTGCACGCTTCACCACATTTAAGAGAAAATACTTGTGAATGATCAAGAATTGCATTCAACCAAGCTTCTCCTTTCTACAGGCATTTATTAGTTAGGATAGCACATCCAGGTCTTTTCTAACATTACATCTTTTGTACAATAAGACACATATAAGCTTAGCCTGTCATTAAATATGCTTCCATTTAAATAAACACATGTTCCAATTAACACAAATAAGGAAAGTTGTGAAACTACATCCCTTAGGTCATGAAGCAATGGCTCTCAGGATACATGCAGGTAAATCAGCCCGTCTCACTAAAATTGCAAACTGTAGGCCTGTCGGTAACAGTGAGCCTTGAATTTTGCCTACTAAACACAGTGCTCTTCAGCTGAAAGACTAAACTAGAAAATGTCAGAACAGCTACAGCTGGGATCTTGCATTACATGGCAAAAAGAAACAGCAGCCAACAGTGCAGTCCAATCCTTTCCAGTAGGTAATTACGCCATTTCACCAAAGCCACTAGAAAGCTTCACTACAATTAGACTGACAAAAATGGCCTCTCTGACACATTACAGGAAACCAGGGATGCCCCCCCCCTTCTTCTCTGCACTGTCAGGGTTCTTCACTGTTTGTGATGTTTCAGAAGAGCATTGAGAGATTAGCTCCTGTTGTTGCTCTAGCTTTGGAGACATTTCGCAGCCCATTAGGTGCTCTTTCAGCCCCAACCACTACTCAAAACCAGTGAAAAAGAAGGATGAGGGAGGGCAGAGAGACAGAAACTGTACACAAAGGATTTCAATAGGCACATCGGATACATATGTAGTGACTTAACATAAAAAAAAAAAATTAATTGTAGTTCAACTTTGGGAATTAATTAGGGTTGCTTGTTTCCCAAGGGTTAGATAAAAGGATGATACTGATCTAATATCTGTCCATTAAACTGCCCTTCCACCCACACTGTTCATTTAGTTATTCTCTGCTTTCTGGTCAGATGACATCAAATGTGAAGAGTTTGAAGACTGTTCACCTGTTATAAAACAAGTCGTAGTACATGCAACATGCAAGTGTAACTTCACAAGTACTTTGAAAGCCAATCTCAGCTCAATAAGCAACTTAAAGAAGCAAGATATACACATTTGATACTTCCATGTTAAATAAGGGAAGGTTAAAAAAATATTCACACATTCACAGATTGTGACTTTTTCAGTGAGAGGAGAAACTGTTGAAAGCTGTTTTGCTTTTCCTCATTTTCTGTCATACATGTACAGTTACAATGGTGAATGCTCATATTAAACATAAAGTTTAAAATAGGTCAGCATATGTGCAAGTAATCCCTATGAGCCAAAAAGTCAGGGTTCAGACCGTATTTTCTACTATTGGCTAAATAATGTAAATGAGACTGATTAGTCTTAATGGGACCATCTCAGGCATCTCAGGTGGGTGGGGCATCTGTCAATACAAAAGCTGCACACACCTGCTGTTCAACTCTTATGTTTGCAAGGGGCAGCCAATCAGAAGAAGGCTGGCAGGGCGGAAGTGTGCTTGGCGACCGCCTGGCAACCACCAGTCACTAGGGAAAAATAAGTATTCCCCAACTAGCAAGTGGTTGCTGGAGATCACTGGAAGTTATTTTGAAATCGATTGCTAAAGCACCATTCACGCAGGCCTAGAGTCCGGTCAGGGACTCCCTGGTTCCACTGGCTGCTGGGGAAAAATGTGTATTACCTGATTGGTTGGCAAGTGGTTACTTGTTGTCGCTAAGTGATATTGGCCACAGAGATTTTTGGTATAGTGCTGCACCGAAAACCTCCTTGTGATTGCTTTGGTCACCAGCAGGTTGCCCCGAGCGCCCCTAGTTTGGATTGAAGCCAAAGACTTATCTGCTAACACTCACCACCTAGACTCTAAGGGGTAGTGAAACTGTGAAGATTGTGATGCAACTTGTTCACCTTCAAAGTAAAAGTTGTGCTTTTTGAAACATGTTGGTTTCAGCAGTGAGGCACAACTTTTATGTTGAAGGGAATGCTTTCTGTATCTGGGGTGCGTGTTTGCAGACAAGCTGGTGTCTTCCAAGAAAAATACAGGCAATGATGGCAATCTGCTAGCAACCAAAGGCAATCACAAGGAGGTTTTTGGTGCAGCACCCTCTTTGTGATATGTTTCACTTAGCGACATCCTTAACCTCCAGCAACCACCCGCCAACCAGTTGGGGAATACACATTTTTCCCTATCGACCGGAGGTTGCTAGGGGGTTACTGATGGGTCTCTAGGCCAGTGTGACTGAAGCCTAAGATGGCTCGTTTTCTAAAGTGAATGGACTGAGGGTCCATAAGAGTACAAGAATAAAAATATGGAGTTTGGATATGATCATAATAGGTCTCCTTTAATAAGAAACTTGGAAAACATGGGGTAAAAGGTAGCCTGGCTCTGTCCCATGGGGAAAAAAATCTGTTAATCACCACAAGTAAAGTCCACATATTCAGTTAGATTTGGAATTTGTTTTTAGCTATTAACAAAAGATTGAAAATAATGCATTGCTGATTTATTCAAGATACTGTTTAAAAAGGCAACCAAGTCTTGAACTCCTTAGAAAAGAAAAACATTGATTTCTGAAAGTGCACAATAACATGAAAGTAACTGTGGGGAAATAAAGCCTTGTTCATTTGATCACAAATACATTCACATGGTATTTTTAAGCTTCAGTCTTGAGAAAAGATAAAAAAAAAAACATAACCAGAAGAGATTACTTGAAAATTAGTGACTAATGTACATTCTAACCTTATACAAGTGTGCTTTGCTTTGGCCAAGATGGAGTTAAGGTGGCTTCCAGTGCAGTTGATTGGGATGAACAATTTGCACGGCTGGCAGAAAAACCATAATCAATCTGGAGATTATAGATAAGGGCACTAAAACCAGCCATGCACAGCGTTTTCTCTTATCACAATTACACCTTGCCCTCCTGCCTCAGGTACAGCCAATTAAGTTAGAAGACGATGTGCAAGCAGGCACTTGATGTTGAGGAGGCCTATCAGATGACTAAAAAGACGCCCCACCCCTGCTAGGGACACAAAGCGAGCTTGTTAAGCACACGTAGGCACAAGGATTGAACTCAAGTATGACTTTGCACTGCAGTTATATGTTGTGTGTTTGTGTTCTTCCAAAATCACACCTGTATGAAAACCAAAATTGAATGGTGTGAATGATGTATGCTTTGCTGAGTGATAAGCAATCTACTGGCTGGCTTTCTGCTGACTGCGTTTCATAAAGGTTCCAAGGGCACACAGACCTTGCCCTAAGACTGCCTCCTTTCTCACTCTCTCAGCTGCTTTTGAATCCATTCATTA
>VUQS01023021.1:3778-30977 GCA_015108495.1 Heterochromis multidens | reverse complement strand
AAAGAAAATGCAGTGACTAAAACACACAAATACCTGAGTTTATACTAATCAAACAATTGAAAAACTGTAGCAGAGCAAGAAAGTGAGACACTGAACTATATCATCTTAAAGCTGGCTTCAGTATGTGAGTTAAAGTTGTTTCTTTTCACTTGTGTGTGTGTGTGCTGCAATGCTGTGTATGTGTGCTCATTTAACTAGCTGTGAGAAATGTGTGTTATCTAGTCATCAAAACCCTAGTGCCCTGGCATTAAGCAGAAGGAGGGGTGAGAGGTCGGGTCAGGGGCAGTCACGACCTTTCCGTCTCCCCGCCACAGTGTCATCCTTTGGGCAGGGCAAACAAACATGCCTGGCCCCTGGGCAACGCAGGCTCAGCAGGATGGCAATGCCAGGTCAGGGTAAAGCCTGGGACAGGACAGAATGAGATGGCAGGGCTCTGATAGATGCTGCTCATTATTTTCACCCCAGAAAACTGGGACAATTACAAACAGAGAGATGCCACAGCAACTGGGGTATGGGGTCAAAAGCAGAGGGTTTTCATCCCCACTAACCCAACCATATTTGTCATTTAGCCGCACAGGAGCACATATTCTAGGCTCAAGTACACAAGTTTCTAACACTTGATTGACCAACAAACTTTTATATGCATCTTTGTTCTAACTCGTGTGTGATACACTAAAGAAACTTAACCTTTAACAAACTGATACACATGAAAGTGCTGCCTGTTTTATACAAGACAGGATTACAGAAAGGCAGGATAATAAGGACATCAGAAAACATCAAAACCTAATGAGAAAAAAGTCATTGCACATATAAATGTATGTAATAATACACTTCTTTCTCTAACAGACTGATCCCCTCTGCTGCCAGAAGGACAGGTAAGTGACATCATTCATGTCACATGAAATAATCCTTTATAACACATGAGAGTCGCCTGCTCTTTAATTCTTTACATTTAAAATTCTGTTTTGCTTTGTTGATTTGGAAATATTTTATTTCATTTTATATTATTATTATTATTATTATTATTATTATTATTAGTAGTAGTAGTAGTAGTAGTAGTAACTGTGTGAATACGTTTTCTAAGAAAGCCAGGCCTTCATCATTTGTTCATACGCATGGTCTGGGGAAGCTCTAAATTTCTTTGTAGAGTATGAGCAAATTTAGGTACAATAATATTACAGATGTCACACATCATCAACAAGAATCACAGATTTGTGCATGAAACTTTCATTTGCACGATTGGTGTACAGATTTGTTTGTATGCACTCTTTGTGAATGACCCCCATTATTGTTAGCATAACACATTAGCAAATGAAAATATTCTAAAGACTCAAGTGAACCTGTTCTGAACTTATCACAAAGCCCAAGTACCCTTATAACCTGGAAACCTTCCCAAGTCCCTAATGTAACTAAGTCAAGGAATTAAATATGCCCTCTTCTTTGCTGTGATTCTTTTTTCCTGACCTGCATATTTTTCCAGGTTGTTTTGTATAATTTAAAGAGACTGTAAGGGAATGAGGGGTGTGTGTGTCATGATGTCTCTCTGAACTACATATATTTACTACTGAAAGTGAATTCTTTATGAGAGTGCAGATATCAAAGACAGCGGGATCAAAGTGGATTTAATAAGCTACCTACTGTTCTACGAAACCCAAACTTTCATGTCATGCATTTTCCTTGGTTTCTTCGTTTTGGGCTTTGGGCCAAGGAGCTGACACTAAAGGCAAGCATATGTAGTCACATTGTCATTCTCTATTCCTTTAATTTGTTAGTCTGTAAACCTTGTAGCAGAGAATGTCCCAGTGGCTGGCAATTGCTGATTTTTTTAAACAGTGTCAGTTTTGTACACCACGTCAACTATCTGCTCCTCTTACAGCACTCTTTTGGTATGAGTAATTTCTTTGTGTGTGTGTGTGTGTGTGTATGTTCGCACTGCATAGGGGATGCATTAATTAGACCTTGCAGGTGGATACATGTCCATGTTAGGATTATAGGGAGGTATACAGTGAATACATTTACACACTGAGAATTTGGACACAATAAAATCACGAACTGTAAAAATAGTGCCCTTCATAGTAAATAGGGAGTAATTTGAGGCATCAAGGTCTATCTCTAGGGGATGGGCAGTAACTTCTTGTATTTGTTTCTAGGATACCATTTAAGACTCAAGTAATTAACGGACTAAAGTAATGCACTAGGCCAAGACACAGTGCAACACACATCCTGTGTCAAACTATTCCTTTAAGCAGATACTGAGTGATTTGAAATATTGTAGTGATATTGGGTGAATCCCTTCCCTATTCACAATCAAGTTTTTTATTGTGTTTTTTTTTAAATATGTACTGCATCTCCCTGGCTGTTCTAAAGGTCAACAACAGGTTATATGCTTAGTTTAATAACAAAAGGGCATGCATTTAATTTTTTGGGGAAAATCTAAAATTTTAAGTTTTTATGTTCTGTAAGCAGAAATGCCTAATTGTGCTGCAGTTAAGTCCTGACAAAAGCCAAGTGATATCCTATATATCCAGCTTTCGCAAAGAGGCTTTTAATGAGACATGAACAAATGTGCACCCTCTATTCAGTGTGCACATAAGGGTCCATGTTCATGTGGGGGCTCAGAATGAAGGGTATAAAAAGCATACAAAGAGAATAATAGCTCTTTAACAGAGATATGAGGTCAACAACTAAACCAGGATTGTGAACCATGTAGACAGAAAGAAGATGAATCACAAGTGTGGTTGTAATTCATTTAGTGGTTACTGAGAAAATACTTTAAAATGAGTGGAAGGAGGATGAGAAAAGATGTAGAAAGGTCAACTGTGGTTTTATGTATTTATTTTTAATTCACAAATACATAGGGGAAAGGGGAAACTGTATGTGTTATAGTACACAAAGTTTAGTCTATGTGGCGTTGTTATAAAATAAAGGGTTTGTAGTTTAGCTGTGTAGTTATGGCTTGTGATTAGGATATCCATGACTAAGGACCACAGAACTTTACCAGCAAAAGCATCCAATTAACTTTCTCTACTATATAAGAGAATTTATTTTTTTCACTGTAATTTGCAATAGACCACATAGTTACAGCAATCTCAGAATTGTGGCTTTCATAAATGGTTTATTTATGGTTATTTTGTGTGTGTTTAAAAGCTTTCAGCACCATACTAAACAGTTCCATTTAAGCTATGCAGCAAATGATGCTACATTCAACAATGAATTAAGACAATCTCTTTAAAAACACAGTTGTACTTCTTTGTCTCTATTTCTGTACCTTTGTAGGTATCTCAGGCTGCAGAGCTGCATCTTGCTGATCTACTGTCACTGGCCCCATCAGCCTGCCAATTAATTGTTATAGTTGGTGTTTCTTCTGAGTTTTCTTCCTGTTAAAATGGAGGGTTTTTTTCTCCCCACTCTCACCAACTGCTTGCTCAAAGGCTTACAGTGTAAAGTGTAAAGTGTTTAACACTCAAAGTAATACAAAAGAAAAAATGTTGCATTTAGTCTTGCCTGCTATAAGAAGGTTCACATTGCATATACATCAACTTTAACAGCAGGTTATTATTTTATATATAAACATGATATATATATATAATATAAAATTGAAAATGCCCTCCTGCATGCTGGTATTGTTTTTCTAAACATCTGGTGGCCAAAACCTTATCCTCTTCTAATGCAAACTACAGCATATGTAGACAATGCAGCTTTTCCCTGGATGGTACACACAATCTAAGGTCCCATGAGGTGATAGTCCCCTCATGAAGAACCTCACAAGACACTCTGATGTCACTGACTGCTAGGTCTGTGGTTCAATGTATTCAATGCCCTTCTCCCCAGAGGATTACAGCAGCCCTGTGTACTACCGTGTATGTCAGCTCGTAACTTGGGGTACAGACATACAGCTACTGTACTGCAGTGTATTTTGCCTATGTATCCATCAGTACTTTGAGAATACAGTGTGGATAACACAGCACTGCAGTAATGCAGAGTAAGTTCGAAGAGGTGAAATGTATAACTATGGGATGAATTTAGCATACAACAGTCCAGTTGAAGTTCCATGCAGTCTGGATGCTTTATTTTTTCTAAACATCATGCATCTACCTTATTTGAAATGTATTCACCATGGTAGTTTTCCCATATATGCAGAAAATATGTTGAAATACAAAACTATATTCAACCTAGACAATAGTCCAGCTGGTTGAATGTGTAATTAACATTTAATGTTAATGGTAGGCTTACTTTCAGGGCAACTAAACTGAGGTTAAGTAATGGTAATAGTAGAGTTGACCATGCCACATATGCAGTAATGCTGTCTGCAAAACATGATGTGATGATGGTGAAATAGCTACTCTGCACAATTTACGGAACAGTCAAACAAGCAGTTTTACTGCCAAGCTACATGCTCACAAAGACATACACAATCACACACCAAGGCAGATAGACACACACTCTGGCATTGCTCAGAGTCTTACCGGCACAGTCACATGGAAATGAAATTCAATGTTCCCTGGTACCAATGAATGAAAAATGAGCCAAACTGATATTACACAACAAAAAAACACTGAAAAAGGAGGGGATTTGGTATTACAAGAAATGAAAAATGAGTGAAATTTTACATTATACCATTATAGTTTCTGAACAATGTTGAATTCAGTTTGAATCACCAAAGTTGCGGATGATCAGACATGGTCTTCACTTATTAAGCTGTGTTTACTGAGACGATGAAACAACATCATCAATCATCCTTAAAGACTAGTGCTCCGATGGGGAGAATTAGAATGCATTACAGATGTCACGCATCATCAAGCTAAACATCTCATTTCCACCTCGCTGTGCGCTGTGTCTGCTCTGTGTCTGGGACTTGGATCTTTCTCTGTCTGTGGAGCATTTGTGTGTGTCTGTGTTTGTCTCTGTGTGTTTACGGTTAACTGCTCTTGTGGACATTCTCCCTGGGGCAAGGTATCCATCACAGTCCAACCAGTTTTTGACTGGGCAGAGCTTAGGTCCTCAAGCCTACTTCAGTCCCCCTGAAAATCTCCCTGGGGTCCATCTATGTCAAGGGATAACACCTGCACACACAGTAATGCAAATCACTGTGACCCTAACACTCCTTTAATGCCCTCATTAGTGTGATTAGTCCCAGAGGCGGGACTAAACTAACACTGTCCATTTCCAAATACCCAGCTTTGCCCCTCGGGGTGACACTGGAGTCATGAGGGTACCATACACACAAAATAACAATAGGCTGACATAGAAAATATAGAAATATATTTTCTATGACCTCTCAAAGTGGTTTGAATTTTCTCGTATTTTGTTCTGATAATGTGGATTAGAGAGCAGTGTTCTATTACTACCTTGCTTTTCCTTGAGTAAATGACTTTAACAGACAGTAACTATACACTGAAAATTCTCATTCCACTATAAAGTATAAGGCAAAGAATGATGTTTAAATATTCTGACATGTTTTGTTACTGAGAAATAATTTGCCAGTGTTTAATTGCCAGCACTAATGGATATTGCTGTTGTTTTTGTGTTTAATTAAGCTTAGTGTTTGTTTCCCCTGGAAATCTGATGCATACTTCAGTGTAAACCTCAAGGCAAAGCTCCTAAAGCTAAACTATTGTCTACTGTGAGTGGATTCTGGCTAAAGAAACTCAAGTTTTGATGTGAGAGACAATATTAACAAGTAAATAATGAGCAAATTTCCCTGTGTGTGTGTATCTTCTTTTATGTGTGCCCACGTGCTTTGTTCGACTGGAAGAGCAGGTTGACTACCCATATGCCTCCATATTTATTATTTCATCCAGCTTTCCTCCACCCTGATGTGTCACAAACAACAATGGGTTGCAGAAACCCACAACAAGCGTGTCTCCAGGAATATTAAAGTCAGTGGCTCTGCTGTCATAATTAACTATCAAATATTGATGCCTATAACTTCTTCTGTGGTCTCTGTTTGCAACCCTTTAAGACACAAAGGAAAAAAGAGGAAACTATATGTGTCTGCAAGCTTCCAAACCTGGCCCACCAATGAATAATTGACAGCAACATAATTAACTTGGTGCTCTATTGTGTTAGCATGGTTTCTTCTCATCCTACAAACATGTTCTGCTATAAGAAAAAATGTCAAACATAGGCACAGAGAGATCTCTGAAGATGTATAATTGAAATGAATTCCAAAAAATACTTTTTTGACCCTATGTTATATGTTCAGTTAACAAATACTATGATAAAATAATGATGAAATGGAAGTTGTTTTTGTTATCTCAACCCTTAAGCACAGCACGGAACCATCTGTAGAAGTGAGTGAACCTGATGTTTCAACTCTTTCATCTATGTTCACTGAAGAGACAGTCTTTGACTTTCTGACACTTCTGTGACTCATTATATACAACAGCAAATTTCACTTTATACTGCACTCGATACTAATATGAAAAACCTCATGGTTCTCACGATATAAATTTTACATTGATTCTCCCCTCCTCATTTTTATTTCGGAAGGAATCAGCCTCTTTAGGATGCACTTACGCCCAATCATGTTCCTCGTTAACTTGACTTGATGTTTGACTTATACTTCTGTCGTAGTACCTTAGTCAAATATTCAGCTTTGTTTACATTTATTGTTGTTGCACCTCAGTGTTTTGTAAATTCAACCTGTTGGCATTAAATATGTCCAAAAACTGGCCATCAGGCAAGATGTACGAGATACCTAAAATACATATACCACGGGGCCTAACCGTACCTTCTAGAAAGATACCATTTTGACAGCATTTCATCAAGGCATCTAATTCATCAGAGAAATGAAAAATAAATAAATAAATAATACAAAAAATAGAATACAAACATTTAGTTTCTAACAAATACAATCTTGTTTCAAAATGCAACTTTCCATAGGATTATTCTGTTTTGTTTTGTGTCACAGCATTACCTGGAATATAACTGCAACTAATGATGACAGTTAGGACAGCCTAGTGCTCTGTAACACACAAATTTATGAAAAATCACAAGTGAATCACTAGAAGCCGACAAATCCATAGCTAACTAAGGGCTGTCTGCTCAATACCATCCTCATGCCATGGAATAAAGTAATCCCTCTCATCTGCTCGGACTTGTTAACAAAGCTGTCAGCTTGCTTTTACAACCAAACAGGCCTCAGTCAGACCCTCTCCCTGACAGTGGAGAAGGAGCACACTGTGTGTAATGCTTCAAACAGCAGCAGCACTGCCCGCAGTACAAACGCATACGCACGCGCACACACAGCATCCTGCTTCCCTCCTTCTCGCTTGTGTCTAAATGTCAACTCTTCTGACATACAGCCTTGTTTGCAGCCAGTGATTACCTCATAGCTAATTAATCCAGATTCAATCAATGTGAAGTGTTCAGATATTGTACCTGTGTCTGTGTGTTTATGCTACTTTTATATGTCTGCATGCACGAGTGTGTGTGAGAGAGAGATGGAGTAATCAGAAGGGAGGATCAGCAGGTTAGATGATGATGGATGGCACTCAGTGAGAGCCCTGTTCTAATCAGCAGGACCTTTTCCCTGTGGTGGAGGAGGTGGCAGCAAAGAGGATGGCGAAGGCTGATTGACGGAGGGATTTGTGTGTGTGTGTGTGTGTGTGTGTGTGTGTGTGTGTGTGTGTGTGTGTGTGTGTGTGTGTGTTCGGGAGGTACCCTGCATTTCTAAGAGTGTACATAGCATGGCTTTTAGTGAAAACCAAAAGCAGGTAATGGACAACAAGAGCTGTGAAACATCATACTAAGAGATAAGAGAAGAGGAAAAAACATAACTGACCTGCTACAGACTAAATCTGGCAAGAGGAAGTGTGGACAACATTAAGTTATAAAGAGATTAATCAATCTTAATGAACACATTTACATAATCATGTAACAGTCACTCTCAAACTAAGCAGAGTGCTAGAGACTATGAAAGAGAGAGGATCAATGCACAAAAGGCTTTTTTTCAGAAGAAAATGGAGATGAAGGGAACAAGTTGCACTGATTAGTGTGCAATGCATGTTCTTTGCTTTTTGATGAAAGTGAAACAGACATATGAAGGTTTTGTTGCCTCTTTATTTATGCCCCCATTCTCCCTAAAAGACCACATGTTACAGAGTTAGTGTTACTCTTGCATACATACTAAATATAAGCTCTGTCTAATAGCTGCTCTTTTTATAGTTTCCCCTCTCCACTGAATTAAACCACAATGGGTCTCGGCATACATCTTATATCAAACACGCAAGGCCAGGAGAATTAAAGAAGAAAACATTTGTTTGTTGTTTCACTTCCTCTGTTCATTAGCAGCTCTTCAGGAATCGTCCCCAGGTAGTCTCATTCCGGTTGTTTTTTGGAGTGACTTTAGAGAAGTTCAACCAATGGCATGTTTAAAAGATCATTTGTAGATGTTCAACACAAACAAACCAGCCTCATTTAAAATGTTAGGGCACAGTCTATTTACGGGTCTTGTTTGCATTTGAGGAAACATAGTGGTGTAAACATGTTACAAATATATGAGTATTCTTATTAATCTGGGATTTTCTAGTAATTAGTTAACAAGCATTAATAAGTGAGGAAAAATCTGTCACACTGCCTCTTCCAGATGACACTGAAGGGGGATAAAAGCCTGACCCAGATATGGGTGCCTGTACAAAAAAAGTATGTATATAATGGTTATATGGAAAACATTGTTGCATTAAATCTAGGTAACTATGTACTATAGGTAACTAAGTATTTTTAACAAGTTTATTTAGAGCAGATATGATAACTGACTTGAGTCTAACATTGTAAGCAAAGCAGTGAAGCAGAGGATTGGCTAACAGATCTTGTTCCATCAGTGGTGAGTTTCCCACTTGCAGAACATATTCAATGTGACATCACATTTAAACTGTAATTGACAGTGAATATGCAAATTTGCAAATTGAATAACTTTCACCAGCAAAACAATAGCAATAGCATTTATCATCAAGTTATGCACAACAAAACAAAACAAAAACATACTGGTCTTAAACTGATGACATAAAAATATGTAGATATGTACACAAAAATTACCTTTCTACCCATATATAGGGAACTGAACATAACTGATCTTGGAAAGAGCAACAACTTATCTCTCTTCCTATAAACAAAATCTACTTTATACCTTTTAACCATACCCAACAGATATCAGGATTAGAAACAATAAATTTACTTTTTCCCTCCGAGCATACATACTAATCAGTTTCAGTTTTCATGTTAAAACCTTAATGAATCCAAGTGTGCACAATCATGTGATGTTTAATCTAACATGGTTGTGCACACTTGTGTTTTTGTAATGCCACTAAGCTTCTGATGCAAAAACATTGAACAGCCAAATAACATATTTTAATAACTCAATCTGTTTCATCAATAGAAATTTTTGAGAAATAACTCTTAAGGTGTGTGCAGAATGAGCATTTACTCAGATTTATGACCTAACATGGAAGATTCCACTCACACTTGCATAAGTTACTACTAAACTCTGCTGGCATGATCACTCTAATCTTTATGCACATTGACTTAATTCTCTCTCTCTCTCCATTGACTATCACTGAGGTCATCTGCTTGATGTATGATGACATACAAGGCAACGACACAGAGTTTCAGGGACTTTAAAGGAACCTTTCTGAATGTGTGTGCATCTGAGTTAATGTGTCGCAAACTGTGTTGGCAAACTTGTGTGTGGTATCACTAGGATCAAAGGCAGTGACACACACTGCCAATGAGGATCAGACTGTCGCAATTACCAAAGTCATAAGAACGGCTGATGTTTCAACGCCCATTCCGCTCCCTCTGGAACAGGTTCTGGAGGTGGCTGATTACATATACACATACTACTAATTACACACACAGGCTTTTTCCCATACAAACGCAACCTAAGATCTACACCCACACGCAGTTATTCACACATATGCAAGCACACTAAAACATCCACAGGCGCACTATGAGAGCTGCACAGGTGGTGCCTCGTATGAGGTCTGCACTCCACATCAAAAGGACACCTCTGACATCTCAGATCGCTCACAAATGATGATGCACAGAGATCTTTTGCCACTACAAAGACAGAACAAAAGAACTGACATGAAAGAGAAGTCAATAAACATAAGGCGTTTAATAAAACATTTTTTCTACTGAATTCACTACAAAGGTTTTCACAGTTTTCTTTTTTTTCTCTCACACGACAAAACAAAAAGAAATAGAACTGTTGAGTCACATGACTGACTGAGAAGAGCGGCAGCAATTCAGTCATGATTGACCTACCCTGGCTGTATCGCAGAAATATGAGAGCAACTGAAGGCAACATCATCTGTGAAAAGGCATACGCATGTGCACTTTGAGGAGACTTGGGTGTAGCATACAAACCTTCATCATACATGTTAAAATCATATCTCTCTCTGAATGTAGCTGGCACACTAGTTTACTTATTTGCCTCCGCTGCAATGACATGCTGCACATATGTACACAGTGGCTTACAATAAATAAATATGTACTAAGATGGACCAAAGTATTCTGAGCACAGTCTTACAACCTCTACAGGAAACACACACAACTGCACAGAGAGCATGTGTTTCATGCAGAGGTGGCTGAGTGAGTTAGAGATGTAACTTACAGATGTTCAAAGTCCCACAGCAGTTGTTGGAGCCACAGTGAAGTATCAGCCCAGGAGGACGGAGAGCCGAGGCACAACAGCATAGAAACAGAATGGAACATGAGGTCACACTCAAAGCCTCACTGCCCAAAGCACCTCAAACTTCTGGCACTGGCAACAGCCTGTGAGCAAACATCAGTCAACATGCCACATGGCAGGGAATAGCTTTGCCATGAAGGGGTGCATGTGGTCTGCATGGGGGCATGTTTAGGTAGGTGTAGGTCTAAGCAACAGGGACCAAAATCATATTCCTGTGTTTTTAGGTCAAAATGGCAATGAGCAATATACATTAAACAGCATTAAACAGCATTAAATCTCATTAGGTACACCTGTTCAACTGCTTGTTAATGCAAATATCTATATATAAATCAGCCAATCACATAGTAGGGACTCGGTGCATTTAGGCATGGCAGACATGGTCAAGATGACCTGCTGAAGCTCAAACTGAGCATCACAAGGAGGACGGGAAGAAAGATGATTTAAATTACTTTAGACATGGCATGGTTGTTGGTGATAGACAGGCTAGTCTGAGTATTTTAGAAGCTGCTGATCTACTGGGATTTTTCTGCAAATCATCTCTAGGGTTTACAGAGAATGGCCCAAAAAGATTGATTTCTGCTCCAACATTCAAATGATAGGGTCAAAATTTCATATAAACAACATGAAAGCATGGATCCATCCTGCCTTATATAACCAGGTCAGGCTGGTGGTGATGTATTGAGGTGGGGGATATTTTCATGGCACACTCTGGGCTCCTTAGTACCAACTGAGCATAGTTTAAATGCCACAGCCTACCCGAAATTGTTGCTAAACATGCCCGTCCTTTAATGACCACAGTGTAGCCATCTTATGATGGCCGCTTCCAACAGCATAATGGTCCATGTTACAAAGCTCAAATGCTCTAAAAGCTCTCAAGAGCTCTAATGAAGTGGTTGGTGAGTGTATATATCTCCAAAGTGATCATACTGTTCCATTTCAAGTAAATCCAAAATGCAAGACAAAAAAAAAAAAAAAGACAGGGTCTCCTTTCCTGTTTGAATATGTACTGTGTGCTTCCATGTTGCAGAAGTGATACCAACTTTGGATGAACAAACCTAGACATCCAAATGTCATCATCTGACATAATCAACATACACAAAAATTCCAGACACCAGATGTGCTGTTGGAAGCAATGAGGAAAACTTCTGAGCAGGTGGAGCCAGGTTCGATCACAAAGAGAGTGGGGCATGGGTTTGCATAGAGAATTAAAGATGCAAACACAACATCAAACTATATCAAAATACAAATCATTGTCTCACCCTTGTTTAAAATGTACTAAAATAGCTTAAAAAATTAATATAGCGCCCAGCTCTAGGTAGGTGGCACATGTTTAAATAGCATACACAAAAATGCCAGGGCAAAAGGTTTCCAAGCCGAACACTGCAAAGTTGCTTGGGGTTCTGAATGTTGATTTTTATACAGCATATAAGTCATCCAGTATTAAGGTTTTCATCAATTCTGGACTAGTGGGCCATCATTCTTCACACACAGATGAGCCTTGGACACCCATGACCCTATGCCCATTCATGGGTTGCCCTTCCTTGGATTGCTTTGGTAGGTACTAACCACTACCAGGAACATCCTGCCATTTTAGAGATACTCTGTGTGTTCCTCTTAGTGCTTCCAACACATCAGCTCCAATAAGTGACTACTCACTTGCCCCTTGACAGGTGCCATTGTGCTGAGTGAGTAGTGAGTGTTCAGTTAACAGAAGATCTCTTCCATTTCTGTGATTTTTATAAACTGGCATATACACTACACTGGCAGCTGTTTTTAGTTGACTATACAACACACAATAATGACAATCTAATTTTTTTTGATTGTCTGCCTATTAAATAATATCTATTTCATTTAACACGTCTCTAAAACTCTAAAAACACTGAGGTCTCTGAGAGGCAGCAGAATTGCTCTTAACTTAGTGTGTGGGGGAAGCTGCATAAATGTGGCTAACTCATTGCTTTTCCAGGTGGTCTGTGCCAAGGTGAAAATGGCTCACATCATAGGTCAACCTAGACTATTTTTCTTCCCTCTGATGTGGGACTGTAAAATGCCTGTTACCGCTTAGACACCTCTCAAAGCCTTTTCCTGTTGGAAAGACCCATTTTATTGTGTTGAAGTCTTCCCATGCTGGTTTGGTCCTCATATGCCCAACCCTGACTGCATGAAGTATCCTGAGAAAAAATCCAGATAAAACCAATAGGTTATTTCCTCTGTGTTTCAACAGTTAATGCACTATTTCAAATGGATGATGCAATTCAATTCAGAAGGTCACATAAATTCGTTATTTTTAATGTTTAAATGACTGTGCTTCTCTTTTTTTTTTTCCTCATTTCAAACATTTTTCATACTTTTTCATGTTTGTGTGTGCTAAGCTATCAGCTGAGTGAGTGATGTGTTTGCCCGCGTGTACATGCTTGTGTCCTGAAGTTGACTGAAGGATGACACGCGCACGGTAGTATAACATGAATATTCTGCTTTAGGTCTGTCTGCCTGGGTCTCTTGTCTGTATGGGGAACCATGTAGTTGGAGGTGGGGATGAGAGCTGGGAAGGCGTGCACTCTTTAATGGTCTTCCCAGGGACCTGATGCCACTCTCTAGAGACAAATGGGGTCTATACATCCCATGCCTGCTGCCTTTGTCAAAATGCACACTTCCTCAGATATTCCCTTTCAAATCCATTAAATCCAAAGTCAAATCACACCTAATTAGGATAAGCAGCCCAACTTCAGAGGAACTGTATGAAATACATGACATGTGAAAATTCTGATATGGCGCGTGAACGGGTCACTGTGTTTTTTCTTATGAGTATGTGGTGTTAGTGTGTGTGAAAATGTAATTTCAATTAGAATTAATGCCTCAGACAGTCTGTGCCTACTTCTGGTAAGACATGGTTGATAAAACTGCTCAGCAGGATTATATCACCTCTTTACTGAGAGACATAATTATCATACAAAAAGATACACAAAGCAATAATGAAGAGAGGGTGAAAGAGTTATAATTTACATACCCACTACAAAAGGAATACATGTGTGTATTTGGCAGATTCTTCTCTACATTACACATGTATGTGCACAGATGTATGTGTGTGGGAGAAAATATACTCATAAGAGTCAGTCTATGTTTTTTAAAGATTTTGTTACAAATATGAGTCTTTGTGCCAGGTTGTATTTGTTTCTGCATTTGCAGAATTTGTGAGTCTGCATGTGTGCTTCACCTTTCTTCATGACCATCACGGAAAACAGTGTGTCTCCAGCCCTTTTTAATCAGAGTCGCACAATAGCGAGGCTAAAGCCGCATTATCTCAACACAATCAGATTAGAAAGGATTGCTGTTCTGCGAAGCAACACAAAGTAAAGCACCAAACCTCTCGGATCAAGATGATTTGATTAATAATTCGTGATCATATTATCCGTTAAGAAGTATAAATTGTTTCATTTTTATTTATTTAATTTCCATTTGTTTCTACTATTTTCCCACAGTTCCTAAGGCTAAAAAAAAAGATTGAAAGATTATCTTCCCCACCTGAGCAAGTGTTCTCTACTCCTCCCTTGCACTGTTTCTCCTTCAATTCATTTCTCCTCTTCACTTACTCGTGGTGGTTGTCGTTAGTTCTGCCAGTGACCAGATGGGGGTGCCATGCCTGCTGCACACAGTCAGGGCCTCCTCCACACCTAATCTCATCAAAATAAACATGCCAGCAGTTGTCAGCTTCTCCAGCAGCGAGAGACTGGGAAGGAGGGTGCTATAGAAACAGGTCAGGCTAATCATGCATATAATTGCATTATGACATTTTGGGCTACTGGGACAAGACCTTTGGATATCAGGTTATCCTCGAAGCACTTAAGTGATTAACAAATGAAAATGCAGCTCTGAAACTTAATTAGATATTATGTCTCGGCCATGCCTACAGGGTGGGGTTTTAAGGTAGCTGTTGTCAGTGGGTTACACAGAGGGCACACAATGTACTATGTACTAAGTTAAATCAGGGAAGTGCAAAATTTCCAAAATTTATCATTTCTGCCTTGGCAATATTACTTCTTAAATAAATCATCTGATACACATTGCGGTTGCTAATTAAAGCTTTCCAAACTGCATGTATGAGCCAGGTTGTAATCATTATTTAATGGAAATGATGTGGGAATGCTTTTACATTAACTTGCCCTTAACTCAGGACTATTTAGAATAACCCTCCCTTGCATTACAGTTAAGGATAAGAAACATGTATGCTCCATTTAAAAAAAAAAAATCTTTGGGCAATGAGAAGCCTGCCTCTCTCTCACTCTTTCTCTGTCATTCCCTCACTTACCCCAAGAGTAAATTGTTCACATTAGAAAGGCATATGCAGGTTATCATCAGACCATTGCATAAAATCAAGAGTTACAAAGACAAAATGAAAATTAAATTGGTCAGCTGGTCTCCAGTGATATTTTTTTTCATCACCTGGCATAGCACTTATCATAGCAGACCAAGCACAGTATTACATTTATTACATGACTATTTTAGGACAGGCACATCTATAGGCACTGCATGAGTGTATCTTCCTTACATGTTATATCAATACCTTTAAAGAAAAAATTTTATATTTTTTTTTACAACACAATGCCATACAGCACTTACAGACACTTACACTTACTTGAGGTCTGATCTATGTTGTTTTTTTGGTTTTTTTTTTATAAATGTGACTTTCAGCTTTAAAGTCAGATTTTAAACAGAAGCATGCCAAAGTCTCTTAACCAGTAAATATCTATGTCCTCTAATTCCACAACTAAAATGTTAAAAAAACAAAAAACAAAAAACAAACAAAAAAACAACATAATCCTACACAAAAACGAAACACTTTTAGATGAGCTCCAGAACTTTGGTCCCAAACCCCACACCTCAGACAATAACTATGTAAATCTGTGATGTCAGTAGACTGACAGGGTTCCCCCACAAGAATGAGTCAAACGACAGTCTCAATGGCCTCTATGTAACCTTTCATCATATCCCCCTGTTTGAATGAACTCTTGAACATGATTAGCTACTTTTCCACTTTACTAATTCATAGGCAACTTAAGCCCCTCAACACCAAGGGCACAATCATTCTGCAGCCTCCACTGCTTTTGTCCCTGTAAAATTCACATACACTCAGTTTGATTGAATGATTCCTTGTACTGCGTCAGACTTGATCATCCATTAACACAGGGTTCCCTCTTCTTTCTCTAACAGTGAATCCAACTGAAATGCTAAAAATGTTAGCAATGAGCAAATACTGTGAGCTTGACATTGGCTAAATACGGACAGGGCAATAACAATTCTAAACAAGGTGATACATTTGTCAAGCTTTGATTCGGGAGCAGCATAACATGTTGTCTGTATCTCTTAACTCTGATGGGAGATTAACTAACATATTACATTTCCGACACAGTGAAAACAAGACATGGATCTTGAAGCTTAATCAATCTGTCTTGCAATATGGTGTATTCTGGACTGAGTAATTGGCAGTGGTTAATGAGTATTTTTTATTTATTTATTTTTTTATTTTTTTTCAGTCAGGTCATTAAAAGACAAATATTCAAAGAATATCAACGTGGAAGCATCAGTGCTAGAGCTTTCAGCCTGTCCCAATCACAGCTTATCATCAGCAGAAAGACTGTGATGAAGACATGGCTGCCGACAGATGTCCTGGACCATATCCGTGTTTGTGCCTCTGCTTCATGGGACAAGAGCCATCAGTCAGGGAGGCTAGGCGGGGAGAAGGAGGGATGCTGGGGGGGTTGGGGATGAGGATGTGGGAGGGTGGACAAGGGAAGACTGGGCCTCAGCTGTCAGCTCTATGTACTCACATATGGCTCAGTGTCCTAGTAGCACTATGTTAAATGACAAAGGGCCCTCCCTCTCCATCATCACAGACAGACACACCTTTTCAGAAACCTCTGATGGTCTGCACACATGTAGATGTGCACGCGCGCACACACACACACACACAGGCCAACACACACATTTTTAGATATGCATGATACAACCACAGAGCTATACATATATACAAGTAAGCAGACAAAAACACACACAAAGCACATTCACAGGCAGGCACACTCATCTCCTGCATTTTGCATAGGTGACACTTTTCATTATTCAAAGCATCTTTCTGGGGATGTGGTGTGCACATTGAGAGGCGACATGCACTTTCTCCAAACAAGGTACACCTTAATTATGCATGCTCAGACTACAGACTTTGCATTTTAGTGTGCATGTGTATGTGTGTGTGTGTGTGTTTCTGTATGCATGTTTTGTGTTTATTTGCCTAATTGTAACTATTTATATGTTGGACATAGCTTGTGTATGTGTGTATTCTATATTTAAGCATACTGAGTATACCTATGTCTCTCCGTATTAATGCTTATGTATACTGTCAGCACTACTCTCTATACAGCTGAAAATACTGAATACAGTATCTTCATGTATGTAATCACAGGGTCACAAGCACAGGTGTACATCAGTGACAGAGCCTTGGTTAAATTTCCTTCTTATCCTCAAACAAGCCACAAAAAGTTCCAAGCAGTCACTTCAGTGTAATAGTATGCTGCGTTTGCAAAAAGCTTGGGAAAGTCTACATGAGCTAAGCCGATTCCTGGTGAACAGATGAGATGCGGTGTGTCATAAAGGGCTCCCACCTGACCCACCCCTCATCAGAGCCAACTTCTGCTGCAAGCCCTCCACAGAACATATTTGTATTGTTGTTGTTTGCTTAGTCTCTTTATCTGCCTGACAGGGTTTCAAACTTGCACGCCTCTCCCTAAAGACACAGCAGTGATGAAACAATTCGAAAGATGGTGGCTCCTGTCATTCACTCAACTTTTCAGCTCGTGTGAAATACACAAGTAGGCTTTCATTTAGGTGATTACACCAGATCAGAACTCCCATTAATACTGGGAAGTGCACGTTGCTTTGGAAGAGGCCTTTACTTTGAATACCGACACAACGGCACATTAGGACAGTGAGCATCACATTAACCGGCAGCATTGGCAGCTCAGAGGTGTCGCAAGACAGGGATTTTCAGCTTGATTGGGTTTTCATCTTGGAGTAAAGGGATGAATTATTTATTTTCCACCTTGAATGTGTGCATGAGATTGTATACGAGACAGAGATAGATAGAGAAAGAGAGAGAGAAAGAGCAAGTCTGTGTGTGTGCGCGTGAGAGAGAGAGAGAGAGAGAGCGATGGATGAAAAAAGCCAAGCCAAGGTAAATACTTTAAAACATTCTACCTTTCTCTTGATGCAGAAAAACAACAAGCTTTAGGGTCAGAGTGCAACATTCCCAAAAGTGAAATTCCACCAATTATTCACAGGAGATCCACAGCGAGTGCTCAGGGCAACATGTCCACACCCTTGAGTGGGCAGAGGAGACTGACAGGCCCATTATAAAACGGCCCACGTGACAGATAAATATTTCAGACACAAATAAATAAAGGATGCCCGGTGTTTTCCCTCTGAATGACTTTTCACAGCCCAATGCCCACGGCCGCTTGCCCCGGGATCTCCTGACGGCACCCTTCAACCCCTCCCTTACTATCACCCCACTACCTATTCTACCTCAGGCTCTATGCGACACCCCAAAACAGGCCACCAACCTCTCTTGATGTTGCCCCTTCACACAAACATACACACTCATGCACACACAACTATAGCCCTCCTCCTCCTCTGCACATATCCCCTGGGCCAACTGTTCCTGGAAGCAGCACGCAGGTGAAGGCACTGCTCCTCCATTTCTGGGTACAAAGAAGCAATTAATCTATGTGTCTAAGACAGGGTGTCTAGGAAGGCCTTCCTATTGTGTTTATGGATCTCTCTCTGTCAAGCTAACTCTGTCAAGGGCTCAAGCCCATTGTTGCCAGTAATTACTATAATGTGTAGAATACATGTTGAACTGTAATGACTTTTTTTGTTACCTATAAGATGGCCACAAAAGGTTTCTGTATAAAGTTATCATGGGCTAGGGGAAAAATAAATAAATAAATACATTTCAATTAACAGTAGAATAGGTGTGTTAAATGTCTATGGCTATAATAAGAATGGCTAAGTGTCTCTTCTGCCTTACCAATAGCTTTATGGATTACCTTGCTTCACTTTATTATGGCAATGTGACATCCCAAAGGAGGGAAGAGTGACAATTTAATTAGGGGGAAATTATGAGATGTTTCTGTGGTTACAATCTTAGAGATGTCAGATGGGAATCTGAAAGATACCCTTTCCCTAACCTCAAAGCAAAGACATGCAGAGAAAGTGGCAAGACAGAAAGATAAATCAGGAAAGATGTAGTGTCCCAATCGTATCAGCTCCTGTCTCTAAGGTATATATTGGGTAAAGATAAGAGACAATGATAAGAGATCACAGCAAGTGACAGGAAACCTCACACCAGCTTCATGAAACTGCAGAACAGTATACTTTTGTACCAAAGTTTCAGACAAATCCCAGCTATGTGTACTGCTTAGACTAATTACTGCATTACTACTGAATGAAAACCATGTAAATATCAGCACTGACAAGAGCTGTAGTTTAGATATCAGACAAGCATTGTATCTGGCTCGAATGCAACCATACTGACAGGTTTGCCTGTATTGGACTCATTCAAATGTTTCTTCTGTGTGTTCAGTAGTTTGGATATCAGGTTTTTTCTTTGATGTCCTGCTGGGCAGCACAGAGAAAGCAACTCCACTACCAGTGGGACTATTACACAAGACAAGTTGAAATCCTGAGAACACAAAGTCTTTCTCACTATCTTTTTGTCTGTCTCTCTTACTTTCACTTTCCCTTTCTCCATCTTTCCCAATATTCTTTCTTTCACAGCCTCCCTAACAAAAGTTGTGTTGAGCGGTGTTAGCATTGAGATAAAAAGAACCCTAAAATATTAATGTAGCTGTGCTTTGTTCTGGCAAGCACAGAGACGTTGAGATGGAGTTCTCCTGACTGATAGAAACCAGGTCTGATTCATTAGCTAGGGTGTCTGTGTAAGGAGGTCCACAGAGGCCTGCCACATCCACTGAGAATGCTGGGCAGGCCACCCCCCAATCAACATACCGCCTTCCAATCAAGCCCTCCCATGCACTCTCTCTGGCGATCTCCTCCTTCCTCTTCATTCTCTCTACCATTATCCCCCACCTCTTTATTCTATCTGTAATTCATTAACCCAAAATTTCCTCAAAACCTCACTTTACTGTCTTCTGAATTCTTCATATATACGGCTTGCTTCCTCCTCCTCTTCTACAGTGATAAGGTTCCTTTTACCTTCCCCCAACCCAGTCCCCCGGTATGCAAGTTGTTTGTTCTTTCTAATGCATCTCCAGATGTGGAAGTGAAAAGGGTAAGAGAGAGAGAGAGAGAGAGAGAGAGACAGAGAGAGATTTTAGGGTAAACAAGTAAAAAGAAGAGAAAAAAAAGCTATGATCTGGTGCTACACTTTACCCTTGGTGACTGTTTTTGAGAGGTAAAATGATACGTATTTCAACATATATTTGAATTATGCTGGGCAGCACCAGGGAAGACTGTACCACAGGGAGAGTAGAGGTTTTTTTTTTTCTTCTTTTTTTTTTTTTAATGCTGTCTCTCTTTTCTCTCATCTTGTACTATACCCCACTTTCCCTGTTCCTTGTGAGACAGAGATGATCAAACCATCCTGAGTGGACACAATCACTCCATAAACTGGAATGGAAAAACCTAGAGAGAGTAAAAGAGAAAGAGATGGAAATTATAAGCTCCTCCAAACTCCTTTCTTCTACAATCCCTTAAACAATGAGCTACTTCCCCAATGAATAAGGAACAGTACATTGGGATAGTCTAAGAACAAGACTAAGGATTTCTGGGATATGTTTTATCTTTGTTATGCTCTCATTGAAAAAAAAAAAAAATCAATAGAGCGACATGAGAATAAAAAGACAAAGATAACAATGAGGCTAGATAAAGTAAAGTTTTCACAGATGTCTTGATACTTGTTAAGAAAAGTACTACACTTGTGACTTTGTTTCAGGATTAAAACTTACTAACTTGGGTTTCTGTGTATGAAAATTCTTCAACAACTGCGACTTGCCAAAACATTTCACTGAAATCAGTGCATGACAACTTCTCCATTAATAGGTCGGAATTCATAACAGATGTATACAAGCTGTGATGTCTGTTGTGGTTTACACAGATTGTGGTTTTCTTGCTATTATTCTTTAAATAGCATGTTGTAGTCCAGTGGGAAGTTGGGGAAATATGAGGACACTTGTTCTACTTGTTTTTTTGTGTAAACAAGACTTGACAGCCTTACCTGACATAACAGAAAGATATTGCACAGACAACCATCACATGAGAGACTTTAACAGCTGAAATAACTATGAGAATATGTGCAAATTATTTCTCATCCATCAGCCAAAATGTTAGTGTGATATTACATGAGACACCTTAATGTCATCTTTTGTTTGTTTATATCTCTTTCTTAAATTTCCTAAATTATATATTATGATTCATAATATGTTTGCATACACAATTGATTGCATTATGCAATGTACAGAAGTACTCAAACATGCAAAACACACAAGCTAAGACTACAAATATATGGACGCACTACACATGTTTACCATGTCACACACGCAAAGTGCTCCCTCTCCCACACAAGCACCCACCAAGCAAACAAGCACACAGATGAGGCACTACAAGCTCAAAATCCCTTTATTACCTCTCGTTGTGGAGAGGATGCAGAAGTGGCCCACCAAGTGTTCCCCTCTCTGTATATAAACCCTTAAAGCCTTGTCCCACACCAAATGAAAGGCCATTGCAATCTGTAAGCAACCCTGTTCCCATATGGGCCAGCCTGCCATGGGCCTCGTTTGCCTTTGTCCTGTGGATCTCTGAGGGCCAAGCCCTGCATGCCCCAGCCTAGCTCCAGGCATTTATTAAATATGCACCTTCCAGTCACTGTGAAGAAAGATCCCAACCAGCTAATCTCATCACAGGCTGGGGACCCTCCACATATGTAAATCTACATCTGTTCCCCTTCAAAGAAAGAGATTCTCCAGGATTATCCCGCACACAGACCCAGGCGCATATACATACACACATGGAAATTGCATTCACACACAAACATGCATACGTATTCTTTCTCCCACATGGCCACTGCCAATCAAGAACTACACCCTCTGCCACAGACTGCAAACATACTCTCCTTTCTCAATTAACTTGATGACAAGCAATGGCCAAGAAATTGCTCTTTGTGTCAAAGCTTTGTATATTCCTCAGTGGGTTGTGACAAGGAAAAGCCCTACAAACCTTCTCCTCGCCTAAAGGCTACAGCTGGCAACTTTGTGATAGTGCTGGGCCAGAGTTCATAAAGAACAGCACCAGTGGTCCAGGAAGCTGGCACCATACTGAGAAGGACATCCTATAGTGCCCTGGGATATCATTATACATCCCTGAAACTCAGGATTAGCCTGCTCCCTGACTGGGAGCCATTTGACAGTCTATGGAAAAAACAGCTTCATCAAACATAACTGACTGACAGATGACAGCAGAAACAGATATGGATTTACTATGAACTTGTGTCCACGTTGAAACCATCAACACAGTTCAGCTACTATAATGCAAAAAAAACAAAAAAAAAACAAAGGAACATTTATCAATCATGCATTTGTTTTCAATTTATGCATAGTTACATATATTTAATTTAAATTTCACATTCAAATTAAACGCAATGCATTATTTAAACACAAAAAATGCTTGTGCTTTATTACTAACCTACAAACTTTACTTTGCATTTACTGTTTTATCTTTTCACTGGATGTGCCTGTAGCACATTTAATTACCTAAAGATACAGAGAACCAATTTAAAAACATGGTAATTATTTTCAAGGCAATAAAGACTGGCAAAGCATTAGTAGGTTTATCTCTAAATTCTATCCTATCATGCTAACAATAATGACTTATTACAATATTAATGGTCACCTAATCATGTAAATAATGAAACTTGTTGTTTTCTTGTCCCAGCAGTACAGAAAAGTTGCAACCATTCAAGTGTTTTTTGTTTTTTTTTTAATATTAAATGCTCTTTGCAGAACTGTTATAAAAGAAA
This sequence comes from Heterochromis multidens, assembly GCA_015108495.1. Lineage (NCBI taxonomy): Eukaryota > Metazoa > Chordata > Actinopteri > Cichliformes > Cichlidae > Heterochromis > Heterochromis multidens. The sequence goes on along the minus strand of VUQS01023021.1, from coordinate 8,202 downwards.
TTGACAGATTGACATATTATCAAATGTGATCAGAAACTGTACTTGTTGGTTGTCTGAGTGTTGGTGAAATTAAAAATGTTGATGATGCACCCACCACTCTCCAAACTAGGCATACAAATATGCAAGATCTCTAGGCAAGGGATATGATTTTTGATATCAGCATAATGGTCTCCAATTGTTATCTGAGCTCTGTTGCCCAATCTTGTTTAAACAGGCTTTGGTTACCAGCAGGTAAAAAGTTCATTTGAAGAGTAAAAAGGTGGGCACATTTGGCGAAATGCAATCTCAAAGCCACCAGCTATTGTCCGATGATGATTTAGATTTTTATTAGCAATTTTAAATTTACTTGAATTCATAAACATTGGCTAGCACATGAACAGAAAGTCTTGGTACAGACATCCATTACCCAAACCAAAAGCCTCAATTACAATGCTCACTACCCCCAGAGACTTAGTCATCACAGACAGCCAATGGGTGCCCAACAAAACAAATAAACATTACTACATTTGCTAGTAAACAGATGAAATATTAGTTGGTTAAATAAAGGATGATTAGTATTGATGACCGTTAAGTGATAAATGTTTTGTCTGAGATGCTGCTCGGCCAAGTGCCAATAACCCTGGCCGATGGCAGACAGCAGCCCCCTCTTACTCAGCCAATGTTCAGATGTTGGATGACGTGAAAGTAGGACAGTTGACACCTTGTAAAACCAGCATGTTTTGGCAGTATTTTGATCGAGAAAATATCTAGAAAATGAAAAAAAAAACTTTATGGAAGCTGTGTAAGAATAAACTGGTATTCAGTAACGATGTGGACACTAACCTGGAACGGTTTCCGAATAGCTGACTAGTCTAAATTTAAATAACTTTAGTCAACTATCAGTTACTCGCCCTCTATCTGAACTGTACATGTATGTAAGATATAAGCAGCCTTCTTCTGTAGTTCATTGCTGAAGTACCGAATGACACTTGTCCCAGCAGATATCAACACATCAATGTGCTGAACAGGGAAGATGTTTGGGTCTCGTTTGCAGACTAGCAGTTTGACATGTTATGCTCTTTTGCCTCAGCTATGATAAACACTGAACACATTTTTTTCTGTGTTGGCTGGCTCACCCCAAAATACAAAATACTTACTATTTTTTATCTGCCATAACTGGAACATTGTTCCTACAACTCGCATTCACTAGAAGTATTTTACTAAAAGTAAAATGATTAATAATTGATTTTGATGTGTGTTCATTCACGAAGGAACAGTGCTGCTGTGTATATACTGATTCACCAAAATCAATCAGGTATATGTTAAACTTAATTCACCTTGAGCTGGAACAGCATGTTCACATGAGTTGGTATTGTATAATTAGACTTAAAAAAAAAGGGGCTCAAACACAAAGAAAGACCATCTGACACGACATAACAGCTACACAGAGGATGGCTGTTAAGACGTGTTCGATAGATCCGATTTGCATGTTTAATTAAGCTATCAGCTCAGTACAACAGAGACCCAAAACCTAAAGCCGCAGAGTCAACAGTCCCTGTAATAACACCTCCCTCTGGTCAGAAAGGGCTGACGAGAAGTGCAGGGAGGCGAAGGAGGTGGAAGGGAGGAGGCAGGCAAAAAAGGCTGGAGGAAGGTGGAGGGGAGGGTGTGCAGTCAGTCAGTAATACACTGAAAGGGAAAGCGCAAAGCTTTTCATTAACACCCTGTGAAAGGCACATTCACACTCCAGCCCACTAATTAAGTCAGAGCTCACTCACTAGGGAGTGAGGGAAAAAGGGGAGAGAAAGACAAGTAGAGCTGGAAATAAAATGAGCTAAAAAATGAGAATACTTGAAAAAATTAAAGAGGGGAATGTGCCAAAAAAGTGAGGAGGAAATATGGAATGAAGAGACAGACACAGAGAGTGAAGGAGCAAAAGGAGGAGGGAGGTTTAGAGATAATATCACAGCTTCTAATCAGGTTGATTTTAAAGTCACTCGTTGCCAGTCCACTGCAAGCCTCATTAACTCACCCCTGGCTGGCATCATTGTTCAGGCAGTGTTTGAAATCCACCAAAGGAATGGAGATTTGCTTTAATCCGGGCCCATCAAAGGTAACACTGATGCTGCAGTGACGCTGTGCCACTGGATTAGGCCAAGCTCGAGGGGAGAGCGGGAAGAGAGCGGGTGGAACAAGAGAGAGAAAGACCCATCCTCAAAATTTAACCATTTTGAATTCAGTAGGTGACAGGTCTCAAGAGCCTCACTGGTACTCAAGATGACACTTTCAGACGGCATTTGAATAATCTGGATGGTCTAGGTTACATAATTATGCCATGACAATTTGTGCACATATGTCACAGTACAGCCTAGCAGCCAGCATGTCAATGTGGGGAAGCTTACGGGGGTAGGGATAAGCACCATACTGTCCCCGCATTTACTCTGCACCACTGTGCTCTGATAGGTGCTGATTCTGGGAAAATTTGCAATTCAAAACAACTTTTTGAAAAGAATTTTTTTTTTTTCTCTCATGAATACAGAATTTGGGAGGCAAGATTTAAATTGCACACAGCAACAACGGGAGACCATTTGGTGTTTAGCTTACCCCTGACTGTGGCAAAAGATGAGGAGTAAAGACTGGCTACATATCTGGGCAATGACAATATCATGGTGTCGTACATTTTGTCATGTTCACCTTTTGATTTGTCATCCAGGAAGCTCAGTTCAAGCCAACAGGAAGTCCTACATGTTCCAAAAGGACAGTCCATTTGGATTACTACAAACTGAGATAATACGGTTGTGGGGGAAAATACCAGTGCTAGAGGGGAAAACACAGATGAGCTTTAGCCTCATGCAGAGAGAATGATGGTGCCTGACAGATGTGATAAAAGGTATGCTGAAATACATACTTTTATCATTTTTTAAATGTATCTTCAAAACATATTTTCTAAAAGAGTTGCCTCCAATTACAGGGAGAGCTATCTCCTGTCTAGGAGACCTCTGAGTCCTGGATTTAAAACAACTCATCTTTATTCATGAGAAAAGACACGACAGTGGATATTAAATTTCAGTTTCAGGAATATCAAAGAAAAAGTGTCTGTCCTGTGAGGCTCCATTCCTGAATTTTTACATTTGAAACATGTTAAAAGTCTCCCTGTTCATTTTCAGAATGGCAGTGCTTCAAACAATGTTTAGACACTGGATGTGTTTCATGCTGATATTTTATGCTGACTCCTAGTATGCTTATGGTATGTTAAACCAGAGTTTCAGGTGTCATCAACTGTGCCCCAGCATGCTTTGCCACAGTTAAACTTCAGCGATAGTGAGGATTCTCAAAGGACTTGATGGTGAGTTGCATGGTAGGGTATTGGGTGGGGGAATGGGGTAAAGAGGAATGGCAAAGAGGTGAGAGATTTGGGGCATGAGGGCTCTGGGATCATGAGGGAGCCAGGTTAAGCCAGTTAAGGGCATTAGACCTCCAAGCTGATGAAAAGAGGTCCCCGTAGATCAAATTGAAGTAAATCTAGCCTAAATCCACCTTACAAAAGGAGTTTAGACTTCGCCATTGTGTAGGCCAGAGTAAACAGGGGGTGCTTGGGTAAGCCTCCCTTCACAGGGGACAAAGGCAGAGAGCTGAGGAACTGATCTTACCCCAGTAGGCCAATGTTAGCACACAGATCACAGGGTTAGACACACTCAACCCTATCAGCTGCTACAGGCCTCTACGGTCACAACACTCCTCTAAGCCTTAAACAAGCTATAAGTTCTCCACTGGCTCTGACACTCTTGCATGTCTGCCGTGAATGCTCACATTTTGCCCCGAAGACAAGAGAGAAGATAACTTTGTGTCCAGTCACTGGCTCTTGAACAGACATCTCAAAGGGCATTTTCTTTGTCATCTTGAATGTTTCACACATTCTTTTAAAGACTAAAAGGATTGTTTTTGCATTTTGTCTCCATGACAACTGACTCAATCAAATCTCCATCATCGTTTTCGTCAAAGTATGAGGCAAATTTCCCAGATGGCTGCAGGACACTTGTGCTTTGAAAAGAGGATCACAGTGGCAGAAAGAAAAAAAAGCACCTCATTGACTAAAAAACTTTCCAGAAAAGCAAGCACAATCATCCTGTTAATGGTTCTAATTGAGGCATCATCATACCCGTCACACTCCAGCTGAACCTAGCACAATAAATATGTGTTCAATTAAGATCCATCAAATGCTCCTAGCCACTGCTGCTGGAAAAACAAAGAGGGCCCCTGGCCCATGGGCCTCGTTCAATTCACCTGGCAATCATATTATGATGCTCTCATTTTTGACCTGCTTCAAATTATCTCCGGGAAAACAAAACCCTTCTCCATTTCTGCCAAAACAATTGTTCTTCCTCTCACAAGTCGAAAACTTTGGCATATTATAGCAGCTTTGGGCTTGAAAGGTACTAAAGTAG
>VUQS01023016.1:0-11911 GCA_015108495.1 Heterochromis multidens | reverse complement strand
GTCCTGAAAACACACAGCTCTGGACAGTGGAGAGGCTAATTGCACTAATTAACCACACAGAGCGTGTGTGTGTGTGTGTGTGTGTGTGTGTGCGCGCGCACACTTGGGAGAGCAGCTAAAATTGTGGTTCTGACATATTCTTTTTCTGCAAGATTTTTCAAAGGAAATCAGAAGTCTAAACCTTTTTTTACCCTCTCTCTTCTCTCTTTGTCACTGTCTCCTCTATAAAATGACCTGTCTACCTGCCACTCTAATTGACATTAAGTGTTCTAATGCCAGAGGTGTCAACATGCACAAAATGTCCTAGCATTTACTTGCCAATTGATTCCAAGAACACTGTGTAGAAACGTGCGTGTGTGTAAAATGACCTTTCTGAAAGTCGATGTCATTTAAGATTCTTTAATGCAAACACACAAACGTGCACAAGTAACGGTCCATTCAGAGTTTTTATATTGCCCTTTTCTCTTGAATTCTCTTGTATTTTTTGGTTCCCTCACCCTATTTTTTTTTTCTCTGTTTCATTTTCCCTACCCCCACCCCTCCCATTCTCTCTCTCTCTCTCTCTCTCTCTCTCTGTGACCCTGTTTGATTGGCAGGGCCACTGGTATGAACGGAGGAATTGAACCCAGAGGCTTGTTTCACTTTGCAGTCAGACCATTTACCATCTGACATAAGTGCCTTCAGGCATGGTCGGAGCTTGACATTTGGCCTCCAAAATGGTGTCAAAGATATGCATAAACACATACACATTCATGTACAGTGCAAACCAATATATAGTCCCTATAACCGACTGTGGAAATTCTCTCAGCTTTTCTACCACAGCCTTGCTGCACTTCCTTTCTCTCTCTGCCTATTTTCCAGATTCCTGCTGCTTTTCCAACTCCTATTCAGCGTTTTTCTCACTCCATCACTCCCTCTTCCCTTCTTCCTCCATGAATTCTGCCTTCCTACACATACATGCATTTGCACACACCATCACCCCACCTCCCTCTGAGCTGTCAGGGAGAGGAGGTGGAGAGGCAAAGAGCTCAGCCTTCTGGGAGTTGGTGTTTTATTTTTTTAAAGGCCTGAGTGGGCCCTTGGTCTGCATGGCTGACAGTCTGGATTTGATACCTGGCCTGATTCAGTCACTCTCTCAGATCAGCCTAGTCCAGCATGCCATGGCACAGCTCAGATGCCCCTGTGTATATTATTAGTGGCTAAATATATGCAAGGCAAAATATCAAAAGTGGCGGTTCTTTGAACGGGGGTGGGTTTGTGCATTTTGGGAAATAGATTTCAATAGGCTTCAGTGAGAATCCTAATGTAAAAGGTCTATCAGTTATTCTAAAATTATAAACTATTTTTCAAAATGTTCTGCAAAAGCTCTTTTGGGGCTCCTTTGTCACACAGTCTGGGGGAAAAAATCTTTCACTCATTTGCATATTTTCTTCAAAATTTCTTCTACTTATAATAAAAGCAGGAAATGCAATGAGTAAAATTAAGAATTGCTTGGCAAAGTTGATCCACAGGTTACACAAGATGAACCTGTACTCTTCATTTTTATTTCATATATATTTAATCCTTGTTTTGGAAGATAAAATGTATTGCCATGTAAATCCAGATTTGGAGCAGTTATGGGCTTTAGTTTCCCTTGGGCATCTCTTAATTCAGTATTTTAGACTCTCCTTTTACCCTTCCTCTTGCCTCCCTATCCTTGCATCTCCTTAGCATATTTTAATAGTAGAATCTGATAGCACAGTTGGCCTTCTTTGCTCTGCTCTTGCTCTGTCTTCTTCTCTCTAGTTTCCTCTGCTCTCTCTTCTCCTCTAACCAGTGTTTTTCACTCTATTTGTTGTGATAAATGACTGTTAGATGTGATTTCCCCAGGATCATATCTCTCTCAGGGCCACACACCATAATTAGACGGCATGATTAATAATTCATTCTTTCTCTTTTTCTCTTTTGGAGTCTCTGTCAGAGTGTGTGAATGTGAGTACTGCGAGTGTGTGTGTGTAGGGGTGCAGAAATCCATCATACTGTAAAAAGCCAGCGATTGAGTCATTTTCCATTTTGAAACCAAAACAATGAAAACGGTACAATAAAAAACAATGACAATTAGTTCACTGTAGAGACTTCATAGATTTTACACATCACTGTGTGTAACACGAGGAAGACAGACTTAGTGCAATAAAAACAGAGGACTTCCCTCAAACATGTGAATGTTTGTACACATGCAGAAATCTGTCCTTTCGCTTCATTTCATTTTGCACAAACATATAATACACTTTGTGTGTGTGTTCAGAATTTTATGGAATATTTTATCCTTTTCACCTTTGCCCTTTTTTTTTCTTCTTACTTTTAAGGTTGTGGATTGTAGATGAGTGTTGGTGTGTTATCTTTTATTTGCATCATCAAGCTTTCATGAAGAGGCTTTAAGATAAGCTTTTATACTGTTTTCCGGCAAGGCATTTGTTAAACAGCATCATCATATCGATCTGATATAACACTTGCTGAATCATTTCAAAGAATTTGGTGTTGTTTTGCAACAGAAAATGTGACATACACCAAAGAAACACAACAGTAATAAAATAAATCCCTTAAAATATCACTTAGATATATCATATAAATACTATACACATCACTAACCACTAATCAATCCAAATGTAACTTTGTCACTTCTTCCTACTATTTGTTATTACTTCCTAGGTCTAAATTATCTAAGCGTCTTATTTCTCTGGCTACCTTTTTTTTTTTCTTTTATCTGCTCCACACCTCTACACTAATGAGAATATTCGGGTGTGCAGTGAGTTTTTCTTGTCATAGCTGAAGCATAGCACAGCTGAGAGCAGCAGAGCAGTCAGGGCACTAACCAAGCAAAGTGTATCAGGTGCTTTCTCGTTCTTTTGTTGTCAAATGTTTTTATAACTATTTTCAGTGCACAAAGATTTCCTTTCTTGTTTTCATGTTTTTCTTTATTGTTCTGTTTGTTGTGTTGACATGTCTTAGTAGTTCCTTCTTGCTTCATTCTCTCATTCTGTTTTCTGTCTCCTTTATTCTTGTCATCCCTATTTTCTGTTTAGTTTACTTTTTTATAGCACAATTACGTGGGCTAGACTAATTGATCTCTTTACAACACTCCCCACATGTAAAAATAAATTAGATTTTTCCCCAGAGGGATTGGTATATTTCTTTTCCAGAGTTCACAAAATAGATAATAGATAACAAACTTATAGATAAACACAACAGGAAATTAAACTGTGGGAAATCCACTGGACTTCTGTAGTCATTTGGTGCTATTGCAGACAAAATAATTTCAAGAATTTTTGCAGGCTATTTTGCATATGCCACAGTTAATATTCACTGTTGGAGTTGAGTCCTATTCAAGCAAAAATCCACGAGATAGAAATTACTTAAAACCCTCCTGGCTTTCCTGGACTGTAAATTACAGTATGGAGTGGAATATTGCTTTTTATAAAACACACCACGGTGCTAAAAACATCACTTTTTTGTTTCCACAATAAGTAGCAGGTACATGGTGTGCTTATCTCCAAGTGAGCAAAAAAGAATCCCTGAAGAGTTTTAAACAATTAAATGCTATCTTAGTGATCGTTAATATTTTTTCTTCACCAGCTCTCCAATCACCCACATGTCAAATAAAAATGCTAAACTGTTGCAGCGCCACAATGTGCGCACGACCCCTGGCCTCTCAGTGTAGGTTAAATGAAAAGAAAGAGGTGTCACATCAAAGCACAATACACTCAAGCAGAAATATCAGGTTAAAAGTCTGCAGGTGCAGCAGTCTGGATCCTTGCTCATCCTGACTTGCATTAACTTTTTTCTCCAAGACAAATAAATTAAACAAAGAAATTTCATCTTTGTCCCGGTAAGGTCAAGTAGGCCATATCTCAAAAGGTGTGTCTCCATTACACTGGACAGATATCATAAAAGCACAAAAATATCAGAGAAAATAGAGAAAAGCAGAGATGGATGTGATACCTGGTGCTGCATTAAATCAATATCTGATTACAGACACAGAGGAAAGGTTTGTGTGTGTATCTATGTGTGTAATGGCAAGAAAGAGAGAGGTTATCAGGTTGTAATGGAGGTTAGGTCGACAGCATTTAATACAACATGTGTGACTGTGCTTGAACACGTTTTTGATTTTAAAATGTGTGCCTTTGTTTGTTGCTAGCTGTCACTCTTCTTTTGCACCAGATTTTTCACTCACATAACCCACAGATCGATGCTTTGTGATTGTGTGTGTCTGTGTGAGTGTGAGATTGGGGAGAGGGGATTTAAGTGCAATGGGAAGAAATAAAGTGTAAATCAGAGCAGACATAGTGTACAGTCAGGTGATTTTTCTTTGAAGAAAGGTCGTTGGGGAAAAAAAACCCCGAAAACTTTTTGTTATGATAACAAAAAAAAGTTATGTGGGGTGCTTAAAAATGTTGCTACACATTTTGTTTTAACATCAGACTTGATTTTTTTTTATCTGTTTTAGTGGATCCAGGACCTGTATTTTCTTCTACTGTCCTTGGAGAATCCAAGATACATAGCTTATATTTAATAACACAAACAAAAATACCTTCTAGGCATTTCTTACAGAATATTAGTGGTCGCTCTCACTCTGATGATTACATGCTGGACGAATACTGCAATTATCAACTTAAAATGAAAAGTCTTTTAGATAGAAAGACAAGTTTTAGTCTGCCATGTTGCATCCATGAAAATGCATTCTGTTTTTGCTGTCTCCCTGCCTTAGTATGTTTCCCAAAGCCATGCATATGCAGCCTTTATATTTGTATAAGTAAACAAAGTGTAAATATAACCTATACTACTAACTAGCCTCACTGCAAATTCAACAAGATTGATTGGATACAAGTCTTTGTTGTAAAAGGACAACCCATCCATTCATTTTCTTAACTGCTTATCTAATTCAGGGTCACAAGTCCAGTCTATCCCACAAATAGGGCAAAAGGCAGGGTATACCCTGGACAGTGTTATGTGGAGTGATGAATGCGGACCCAAATGCAGACTTTAAAACAGAGTGGCATAAACAAAAATTGACCTTTATTTTAGAGACAAAGTTCAGGCAGCAGATGAAAACAAAGTTCTTAAGTCCAAGCAGGCAAACATACAGGCAACATGCAGATGGGAGATGGATGGGGAACAACAGTATGACAACAAGGAACTGAGGAAAACTGAGGGCTTAAATACACACATGAGGTAATTAGGGAGAGAGCACACAGCTGGAATAAACAAGAAACAGGTGAACAGAATCTAACTAACGAGACAAGGAGAAGCAAAAATAAACACAATGAATATGAGACAAGAGACTAGCAAAATAAAACAGGAAGTAACTAAACACCAAAACAGAGACAGAGACTTGACAACAAGATAAAGAGAACACAGGGGAGGCATGATAACTGAAACAAGGAAGAGAATACATACAAACTATAACTATGAAACATAGAGAAACCAACCTGGAAGTATCCCTAAAAGGTTCAAAACTCAAGACTGCAAAAACTAAGAAACTAAGAATCAAACAGAAACATTAAATAACAGAAATAGAAAGACCAAAACTCCAAAACGCTGGTTCACAGACCCAGGATCATGACAGACAGGCCTCCAGTCTCCAGTTTTTTTGTTTTTTTTAAACATACTGAGTGACTACCTGTTTAGTTTAGGCAGTCACTTGCCTTCATGATAGAGGGTTATGTGAGGTAGTTCTGAGTGCAAGGAAGTGTGTGACTCAATGAGATCTTCAGAGAAATATGAAAATGAATACAGAAAATTACATTGTTAATGGCTTCTGTATCCAAATAATAATTAATATCTTGCTATTTTGTAGCAATTAGATAAACCAGAACAGTCATAGAGGAGTCTAACACCAAACCCTTACACTCTCCGCTTCTGTTTCCTTCGTTCACTTTTGGGTCGGCAACATGTTTATTTTCTCTTTGTATATTTCTAAATCTGTCTTGCACTGTCTCTGTCTTCCCCATCCCATTGCATCTTTTCCTGTTGTTCATCTCTTTATCTCTCTTTCTCATTTTCTTGTCTTCTCTCTGACTCACCAATTCTCTTCTGTTTTTCCTCTTTCTGTCAGAGGCTTTCATGTATTTGAAAGTTTAAAATGCAACAAAGTGCAAAGTAGTGGTAGACACCGTAAATTATTCAGTATTGCCATCGCACAATCACAGAAACAGCCACAGTACTTTTTATATTGTGATAGGCCTACAATCACTCATTGCCATCTTGCAGTAGCAAAGGTGGATAAAGTATGCTGATTATTTGGCAAAATAAAAATATGGAAACCACTAGTATGGTTAAAGAGACTGTACCTTTAGAGAACCTGGATTGTTTTGTGATTCTTGTTCTTTTATTCAATGCACAATGATGTAATTTATCTATATAATTAATTACACAGGCGAGTAAACTAAATACCAAGACTGAACTGACTTTACTGATCCTAAAATTTAAGTAATTATAAATAGAAGTCAACATCATTTAGAGCTCTTTTTGAACTCTTTGTGATATGTGCCCCAAAGAAAAGCATTAAATTCTTAAAAAACACTGAAAAACTAAAAAAGACAAAACATTATGCCTCCGAGACCATTTAAGTATGCAAACACATTCATACACAGGTGCAGACACACACTGTTGTGCCTTTGCTGGGCTTCTCTTAAAAGCATTTGCATGTTGCACATTGGTGTAGATCTGGGTTGGGGGTCTGTGTTTGTCTCGTATGTGATGGAAAGAGAGAGTGTGTCACTGTGGTTAAAATGAGGAAAGAGGGAGGGAGTATGAGTAGTTTAAAAAAATGGATAAATGATAAAAGCAGACAGTGTGCATTCAAGTGAGTGTGTGTGTTCATCTGTGTACGTTAGACAGAAAAACAGGGGACTTTTTGGTTGTCCTGGTAGGGGGTAGGTATGAGTAAGAAAGGGCAAACAAGAATAAGACATGGCATAGGTCTGTATGTATGGTTCCAAGTGCTTGACAGGGGGTCTGCATATGTCAGAAAAGGGCCTATGTGCAATCAGACAAGGACATAGCTGGCATAGCGGGTGTGAGAAGAAGACAGAGAGAGAAAGGAAGATTGTAGAAGAGAGAAATAATACTAGGAAAGTCATAACTTCACATAGGATAAAATAATGGAGGCATTTGCAATACCACAAACAGGCAAGGATAGAAATATGTATACAATGAACATTACAAGAAGCCCTGCGACAGACTGGCAACCTGTGTACCCCACCTCACGCCCTATGGCAGCTGGGTTACGCTCCAGCACCCCCCGTGACCCTGAATTGGATAAATTGAAGGATGAATGGAACACTGCAAGACAAAAAATGAGAGACACAATCAAACTCTCTTTATTTTGCTTTCGCTAACTTATGGATGTGTAAAAAAACAGAGTAATCAGTGGGATGAGTGTAAGAAACAGTTCCAAAGTATAAAACATGTCCTATTTTTTAAAAATACAAAGGTTAAATTACTTATTATGTGTAACTGTTTGTAGTTTATAGTGGGTATACAACAATCATGCCGCAAACATCAGACACCAGAGACAAGGTTTTACATCATTTTATCTTGTTTAGAATAGGATATTACAGGAAATAGGATATTGTAAATTCTTCTTGTTTTAATTTTATGAAAGTAAAATTAACCTTCCTACAAAATACAAGGGCTAATGCAAATAAGTTGTGTATGATCATATTTTTCAGAGACATTGTTGACATATTGTTGGCATAGTGTTGTTCTTTGTGTGCTATTGAATACTACTGAGCTCTTATCATCTTAACTTTTACCTTGCGAGTAGGACACGTGCAAATTTCGTGGTGTATGCTTGGGTGACCAAGCAATCTGTGTCTTTACTTGTATGTGTATAGTATGCTTTGATATGTACACTAGTTTGTGATGTGTTTATGAGTCTGTGCATGCCCTTTGTTTCTGCAAGCTCATTTCCCCAGAGTCCCCTCTGTCCTCTCATTGACAACCTCACTGTATTCTGGACAGCTTGGACACTCACTCTCTTTGTCTTACACACAAACACAAGCACTATAGAGTTGCTTATCTCCTGTGTGCTTTATAGTCAGTGTTGACAAAAAAGGAAAATTAGGCATTTTCTGTAAAGTTTGATCAGATATTTACATTTTTACATTCATGTCATTTCTGAATAGCTGTGAAGTTGATGTTGATCTTAGAACAACATTTTGTTATTATCATTTTTAGTGACATTAAAATTTCACATTTTGTATTCTTGTTTCTGTTTGAGCATGTTTCTATGTGTAAGAATAAATCAGTCTGCATTAAGGGAGAGCAGTTAAAGGAGGTCTGTTTTTATCACTGGTATATCTGCTTTTTGGCTCCACCCATCCATTCATCCATCCATGCATTTTCTTAAATACTTATCTAATTCAGAGTCATGGCTTTCCTATCCCTATCATTGGGTGAGAGGTGGAGTACACCGTGGACAGGTCACCAGTCTATCACAGGGCTAACGCAGAGAGATAGATAACCATCCATAGGTTAATTGCACTAAGGCCAGTTAACCTAAGATGCATGTTTTTGGATGTGAGAGGAAGCCAGAATCCCCGGAGAGAACCAACGCAGACAGAGAGAGAAACTGCAGACTCTAGTGCTTTTTTTTTGCTTTTGCATTTTTTTTTGCAACAAACAATAAAATTGCCCTTTGTATTTTTAAAGAAACTATTTGCAACTCTTACACTTGATTCATAGGAACCAACATAATTTATTTTTAAAATTCTTTAATCTATTTAGAAATTAAATAATTGATTTCTCCTGGCAGCAATCTTTCATCAAAAGTAAATTAAAAACTGAGGAAAAAGTGAAATTACACTATAGCTCACTAATCTGCACTAATGTAAATGAGGTTACGTGCCATTCATAACATACTAATGTCCTTTCATATTCTGCATCAACATTCTCTCTCATTATTTAGTACCTTACTATCCTTTTTACTCATACCTACCCCCTACCAGGGCAACCAAATAGTCCCCTCTTTTTCTGTGGGCAACTCCAAAAGGTTGCCCTGCTGTAGATTTTAAAATAGCACCATATCCTGCTTTCTCTCTTTCTAACATTTCCCTTGACATTATAGGGTTTGATATCTGATGGCAACCCAGATCTGACAGCTGGTCAGTGGAGGCTAAAACATTTTAAAAAGACTCAGCGTGTGTCTGTGTGTGTGGATGCATGGTTGCATGTGTGCAACCAAGTGCACAGTGAGGTGTTGAAATTAAGACTGAATGGATGATGGACTGCCAGGCTGGAATGAAATAAACACACTAAAATGCACAAAATTATATGCACCTTTACACAAACACACACTCACTCACAAACTGACAGGGGGTTGTCTGCGACAGTACGTTTCATCTCTGTGTCCAAATGCTCTCACACACAAACAAGGAAGGTGAAGGTGGTTGATGGCTATGACAGTGTGTTATCGTCCTGTGGTTCCGCCTGGCATTGCCTCCCCTATATTTGAGTCTTTGTCTGTCTTCCTGTAGCAACAAACACATCTCTGACAGCTCTCTGTGGATATCTATCTATCTATCTATCTATCTATCTATCTATCTATCTATCTATCTATCTACCTACCTACATATATTGCATTAGTCTCATATCGCCCTCTGTTTCTCTCTGTGTAACAAATACACACACCTGCTGTCAGCCACTGGCTGTGCAGGTGCTGAGGGGAAATGCTGTAAGTGACAACTTCCTCTGAGCAAAAAGAGAAAAATTGTTCCTTCACCTTTTTTTCTTGTTCTCCTCCAGTTTCCATCCTTTCTGTCCTGCCTTGTATTCTTCCAGGGGATGTTTCCTCTCTTCTTGCCAGCGGTGCATGTCTGTTGGTGTGTATGTGTGTGTGTGTTTGTTCTCTATTGTCCTTTGAATTTCCCCTGATACCACCACTTTCCTGTAGCACACTTTGATAAGACAACCTGTCCTCCCTGCACTTACTACATGGTGTGCATCAGTGTGTGTTTGTGCTTATGTGGATTGTATATGTGATTTTTGCAACTTTGAGGGTGACTTAAAGGGAAAGGTTTACCTGCAACTACCTTCTGCTTCTCTTAAGGAGGACAAACTAGTGAGGGGTCAGCAACAGGGTTGAATTACAGAGGAGCCACAGGGTGCTGAACTCCTCTAAAAACATTATAAGTTTGGGGGAAGAAGTACAGTTCTCAATAACCATCATAATCAAAGACTACACTAATATTTATTCCAGTTGTAATTTATATTCACTGACGAATATTTCATCATTCAATACATGAGTCACATACCTCTCTGTCAGTTTCAAATCAGATGCTGTGGTAATAAGTGGCTTATATTGGATGCAGAAACAAACCTAGTTAACTTTGAGACTTCATCGCAGTAGTGATGTGAGCGTGTATCCATGTGTAAGAAACAGTTCAAATACTGTGTGGGTCTTCTTTTTTTTTTTTCTTTTTTGAAGTTGGCACTGAGAGATATGTGGGTCATCCTTAACAGTGTTTCCACTTCTACTGCAAGGCTACTGGAGGTTCCCCAAGGTTGGTGTGTGGGTGTCTTTACTTTACCTCTTGGGTCAGTGTGTTGAATCTCCTTTTTTTCATTTGCAACAACTGATAGTCACACACAGACACACATTCACACTGTGGGACAAAATAAAGCTGAAAGGATAGCAAATTTATAATGTGAATGCAAATGCATTTGTGACCTGATTTAGTTTAGCTGTCAATGTTTCCCTCTCTCTTAGTGATTGTTCTCTTTTAAATGAACTAGGACTAAGGGACTGGTCTGGGTAGTAGGTATGTAAAGCTTTACTCTATTGTTTTTGACCTAAATTCTACTGTCTGCTAAGCTAATTATGGGGAAAAATACATTTTGGCTCCGATAGTGGAAAGTTGGAGAATCAGAAAATTCATCCTCAGCGAGACATGAATGATTTTAGACCTTTATTCAGTATCACTGAACAAAGTATCACTGAAGTTGGTGGACTTATCCTATCCCATATATATGAACAAACTAACAAATACACACACTCACAAAACAGAAGACAGTAAAACAAACAGCTAAAGAATGAGGGATTAACAGAATCAATGAGGCTGCAAACAAGATTTTTATCTCAGTTGACCCATTCTGGAAGCTAAATTACTTAATTGATAGCTAAATAGATAAACAGGGGGAAAAAATTGTCAATCATCTCCCCTAATCAGCTCTGAGACTCCAGAGGTGCCAAACAAGTTACACACTAGTGTGAGTCCAGCAAGCACATCTCACAAGACACTCATTGCTGCCAAAAGAATATCTTCATATCTAGGTTTATAGGCTAAGCTAGGCTAGTCTGTTATGCTGTGTATCAAACTATCAAATAACTAGCTACGTAGATTATCAGATGTTCTACTGGTTGAAGTCTTTAAAGATTTGTTTTATAAAGGATTGTGGTTGTCTCTGTTTTGTGTTATAAACACTTCCCTGTCCCCTGTACTTTTCCATAAAACACTTAAAATATACTTAATTGGTTACAGAAGAATTAGAAAACAAAAAAACAACAATACTGCTGTACTACTACCTATAAACTCTGTATACAATGTAAAGAATGCTGTGTTCTGGATAACTGAAAGAGATGGCCCCCAGCACATTAACCAGCCACCACTGACTATGAGAACCGAGTATTACTAAATAATAAAATAACAGTTAGTTGAGTAAATGAATTCAATTATATTATTCTGCAACTTCAAATCAACAGAAGTTTATATTGTTTAAAATCCAAGTCAAACACTTTTCTAGTCAGTCATCTAATTAGATGAATTTTATGATGGATCCTAATGAGAACTGTCAATGAGTTGACTTGAAATTATGTCTTGCAAATTAATCAACAGCCTTATCAAACCACAATTAAGGTAGTGAAATTATATAA